>CM043700.1:43560619-43663119 GCA_023935145.1 Bretschneidera sinensis
AAAAATATTTTACAAATTACACAATAAATTCAAACACTAAGTTGGAAATTTTCAAAAATTGTAGTAATAGTAAGCTTTCAAATTGTGTACTCCATTTTGTTTGATTGATCGATCTTTTTCATCTATGGATCGATATCCTACGAGAATAGATTTGAAGTGAAAACGAATACCTATAATCTTTGACTTGTCAAATGTCCATATAAAACCTATAAATGAAGCAGTGAATATGTGTGTGGCTTTGTGCATATTCTCTTCTTCCCCTAAAAAACAATGAGATAATTAATTTTCATACAAAATCAAAGTAAACATTAAAAAAAAAAAATCAATCTCTCTCATTTCTAAAATCTAATTCCATCCCATTGTCATTTTAATTTAGTGTACCAACTAAACACTCAAAATTTAAGATTAAATTACGATTAACAAGTTTTGTGCCCTTTGCGCACCAAATACTTTTGTAAATCTCTTAAAAGAGAAAATATAGATTATGAGCATTTTTTCGTTCATATAGGAGGCTTGTTGAGCCTATGAATTAAATAACCGTGGAAACCCCACTCTATTTTTTTATCCTCTAATCTCTTAGTATGAGTGAGATTCGATCCTAAAATTATTGTGCAATTATTAATAAAAAAAATTTTAAATAAAGTTCAAAAAAAATACATAGCCAATGTTTAGCAAGTAATTTAAGTTTGCTTAGTTTAAACCTCACCCCTCGTTACCACCATGCCAAAGCTTTGATGGCAGTACTCTCAATTTAGTATCAATGCAAAAATGTACTGTTTTTATTTTTTTCAACAATAAAATAGTATGTGATAATTTGTGCGTATCATACTATGTTTATTTTTTGGATGGATTAAAAATAAACTATCCACGATCTAAATAATTCAAAAGAAAAATCTTTATGACTTGATCATCGCACCAAACTTTAGTGAATATGCATGGTAGATAAAACTAAATGATTTTAAAACAATTATAGCTATAGTCTATTTTTATTGAAATTGAAGGTGTTTTTATTTATTTTTTAATTATCTAAATTAACAAGTATGAAAGATCCGAAAATAATCACAAAAAGACCAAGTCTAAAGAGGTGGCTTCAAGTAAGATCATGTGAGCTTGAAATTAATAGCTAATACTCAAATCCGCGTGAAGATTAGAGAAAGTTAGCTCAACAACCCCTGTATAAAAAGTTGAATGGCATTGATGTTGATGCTAACGAGCTGATCAGCCATATCTGACCACAAATGTGATCATAGGAATAACTAACTGCCAATTAAATTGGCTGCAACAGTAGACTTTAATTTCTCTTTAGTCTAGATTCTAATTTGTTTATGTTAGATTTACTTCACATATAATAAAAATTACATGTATTGATTAATTTTATTCTATTTAATTGAAGTTGGTATTAAAAATTACATGTATACCTATAACTTCCGTCGTCTTTGGATCTTGAAAAAATAGAAAAAAATAAAAACAGAAAGGAATTTTTTTTGAAAGTCATTTTTTTTGTGTTACAAACTTTTCTAAAATTATATTAATGCCATCAACAGTTTAAACAAAATAGTTATAAAAAAAAATCCTCTTTCCCTTTTTTTGAAAAAAAAAATTGTTGTCGTGAAACTAATGATGTAACCAACGTCTAGGACGAAAAAGGCTGCAATTATACCCGACGATGTGGTAATCTTTTCACAGCCTCCAAAGTTTTTTATGAAACGGTTAACAAGCTAATTAAACTTCGTCATGTACATAAATATATATCTGACATTTTTATAAATATACAGAATTTGTTATTGATTTTTTTTTTAAAAAAGAAAAAGCAAAATGATATTAGCACTTCAAAATCAACTTTTGGTACTCCAAAATCAGTTTTTAATACGTTTTTTTACATAAAAACATTGGAAGGAAGAAAAGTTCAAATTTTGGAGTGCCATAAACGAACTTTGAAGCTCTATTATCATTTAGAAAAAAGCTTGAATCAGTTAACCCTGAATTGCTTGTGAACATATGAGTTTCTTTTAATCTTCCTGTCTTAATTGTAAGCAATATTCGGACCACAAACAAAAGGAACAAAGTTCAGCACAAAACTTCAACATTAAAAAAAATAAAATAAGTACAGAAGTCCTAAAAGAGAAAGAAAAGAAGAAGAAGAAGAATTTAACTTGTAGGATGATCAGTTGGTTGTTTTCTTGGTGTTATTATTCCATTGGTCATTAAGGAAATCAAGCAAGACAGTACTCTTGCATTTGGGGCACTTAGGATCTTCAACCTCCGATGACATAACGTACATGAGACATCGAGGACATCCCACCAGCACCATCGGATTAATTACTTCTGCTTCCTGACTACTTGCTTGATTCGACGACCCCCATGAGCTCTCAGCCGTATGATCAGCTGAAATATTATTTTTATCATCCGATGAAAAGACTGAGGACTCCGTTAGCGATTCAGCCTTAGGCGGTGATAGGCTCAGCTTCAATTCCAGATTTGGACTGTTACTCATTTTCTTCTTTAATTCAACATATGCATGCAACATGAATAGTTATAGGAAATAAAACAAGTTAATTTTAGCTAATTATAATGGTTATTGGGTAGTAAATTAATTGAGAAAATATCAACGAAACAGTAAGAATTGATCAGCCAAAGAATTAGAAATAAATTTAATGATGTAAAATGAAACAGTTTACCTTGAATTCAAGAATCCTTTTGGCAACCAAACTGAATTGTAGGTGAGCAAACTGTTTGGTGGTTTTGTTGATTTAGGACCTCTTAAGCCATTATATATAGTGATTGAGAAAGAGTGAGAGATGAGTTTTCTTTAATTGCTAATTAATTAGGCGTAGCATAAGAGGGTAAGCGATAAATTAGTGAGAGAAAGATGAAAAATGGAGTTGAGTAAATTGAATGAAAGGAAGAAAAAAAAACTAGTAAAGAGTATGACTTGGTTCCTGCCTATGAATTATTTTATGGGGAAGAAAAAAAAAATACCATGCAAGTTGGTTATAAATTAATATGCAAGAGAAAATACCAAAAAAAAATTAAACAATAATGTTGGATTCCTTTTTCTTATCTGGTTTTGGTCATTAATTATTGCAGGCCAAATTTTATCTCTTTCTTTTTCTTCAGTCCAAAAATATTAAAGTGGAAATAGATTTTGTGTCAACTTTCTATTTTATTTTATGGAATAATGGTAGTATGACTTGTAATACAATTCAAACAGTTTTTCTTTGAAAATTTTGATTTAAGTGGTCCTAATTTTTTTTATCAGGAGGCTACAATATTATTATAGGTATATCATTTATGTAGAATGGGATTTTGAAAGTTGACATTATTTTGATGGTTTAAGGTCTTAGCGGTTGGTGTTGAAAATTCAGCCATATGAGCTTCTTTGGATGCTTAAGCGTATAGAAATGCTTGTTTTACCTGCTACTTATAATTTAACAGTATGTTTGGATGAGGCAGAATAGAAAAGGTTAAGGATAAAATGTGAGGTGTGTATAATTCTTTTTATTCGAATTTTTTCTTTAAATTGAGAGGAGAGAATTTGGACAGATACACTTATTAACCCTTCAAATCTCATGAGAACCTTATCTTATCAATTCCCTTAAATTGAAGAAAAAAAAATTGGATACTACTTTACTCTTCGTTATATAAATCATCTCATATGATAATCATCTAAACGATATGAGTCCATAATTTATATATCAACGGGTGTCAATTTGGAATTTTTTTTCCTTTTAGTCTAACAAAGAGAATTGAAATCGAAACAAGGTCGTGATATGTCACAACAAAAAAAAATATCTGACAATTCAATTAAGATTTTTTATTGTTGAAGTGATCGTATATATATGCAATAATATACTGATTTGATTACAATATAAGTTCATAATATATAGTATCATATAAATCACACATAAGACCACAATACTAATATAATATTCACTTCAATGGAGAAAAATAACGATTGAGAACTAACTTCTCAACATATAAGTTAAACTATACATAACAAATATATAGAAACCTTCACCATGTACAAATTGTGACCATAATAAAACTCGGCTTATCATCAAGGGTGTGCTGAGAAAGAGAGAAGTGAAAGGAAATGAAGCTACGAGGAAACAAAACTAAAAGGATTAAGTGTTTTCTTTCATGTGTTTCGTGGATATTATGAAAAATTAAGAGGAAAATAAATAGTTTTCTTATACCTTTGTTTAGAGCGAAAATGTAAGAGGAAAGAAAATATAAGAGTTTTATTTTTATCATTATATTATTCGTAATATTAATTAATATTAATGTGAGATATGAGATATATGAGGATAAATTGGTAAATTGATAATCTCATTTATTTTCTTTTATATTTTTCACTCACAAATGCTCTCAATTTTAGAGGATTACAATTTATGTATACAAGTAAAAAACATCAATTCTCTTAATTTTCTTTACTCTCACTTTTTTCTCTTACTAATAATGAGAAAAGTTTATTCCAAATACTTTTTTTCCTTATTTTTTTGCCTTTCCTTTTTTTTTCTTCTATTAAACACAATATAAGAGTTTATTTTTCTCTTTCTCATGAGTTATCATTATTTTTTTAACCATTCAAATTATGAAAACATTTTAATTTTATAGTTTTTCGATGAGAAAGGTACTTCCATGTCTTTTTTAAGTCTAAACTCATGGTTAAGAATATAACATAAGAATCTAGATTTTTCGATCTATTGGTTATTATTAATTCTTTTATATAAAAGAATCGAATTCAATCTCTTACCGTTACTGTAAAAAAATAAAAAATAAAAATGAAAAGAAGCCGTAGCACTAAACTTTCCAAATTAAATTTTGTAATGCCTTCACCTTGAAATTGAGTCAATTCATTGAAGGCAGCTTTCCCACATTTTGAGCAGTGTAGGTGGCAAACCTTAAGCTTATCTGCCCACGTAGATTTGAGGGATGGTAAATTTTCTAAAGTTTGGTTTAATGATTTTAAATCATGATTGTTATTCAACCCACTTGTGTGGCCGAGCATAATGGTTGCCCATATAAAAGCCCAATCTATCATCATAAAATCTAGTTGGAAAGGTAATTAAATGAGTTATAATGGAGAACCTAAAAAAGCGCAAAAGATAATAAATTAGAAGGCAAATATAGGGCAGTTACGTACGTCTCCCAATAAGGGGTGTGGTGGTTATCTTAGGTGACATCTTATTGTTTGACCATTTTATTAATGAAATATTATGACTGCCCATTTTTAAACAACTTAATTTCAACAACCTTATTGAAACCTTTTTAAGCTTAAGGCCATATCTAACCCAAGCCAGTATGGCAATTATCATGTGATGCGTCAACCACAACTGTTTTGGTTAATGGTAATAGGAAGGTGGTTAGTTTTTTCTTTCATTTCCTCCATTTTCCTCGATCAAAATATAAAACGATTCCCAAACAGTGAAAATAACATATAAAAAACAATAGCAACCAACCTCCTTTACCTGACTGGAACATTATCCTAACAACACCTCTTTTAATCATAAATTTTCCCGTTCGAATCCCCTCACCCCAAAACATCACAATTGATCAAAGATAAAATATAAAAAAAACCAACCTTTAGATTTTTGAAATGTCTCTAGTCCTCACTTTCTAAACTAATTTTGCAGAAATGATTTTTTACATCAGGGTAAGTTAAATCCAAAATAGTTAAACGTGAACAAATGCCATGAGATTACGAAATTTCTCAACTGTTCATGAGACGGGAATGCATCAAAAAAAACATATTCCTGGATCTTTTGATGCAGGATGAGGTGTTTCAGTTGTTATACAGGTAGTGTTGCGAAAAAATGATACAATGCCATTATTGGCAATTGATAATAGCATTCCAGAAAGATATGCCATAAAATAAAACGGAATATCAGTCCTTGGTCCGGTGTAGTCCTGTAACAAAGCTCCATTCCGTGCAGTTTCCTTTGCTCGAAGCAAACAATAGGGAGAGTTCAGACCTGTGAAATCCACAACTTTGATCATCAAATAAGATGCTAATCCGCAACAGTCAACCTTGTTCTGACATAAAACTAGTAACTCCATGCAAATGTCACGAATAAAACAGGGCTTTCTGTATATTGCAGTCGCAAAGTTCACTATGAACACTAACTTCAAAAATGCCCCTATTTGTAAGTTCCATGGGACTTTCAGCCAGAAAGACAGCAATTCGGCACCAGTTCCCCGAGATATGAACCAGGAATGATTATCGCTGTCAAACTTCGTCTTTTGTATAGATTTCATTCAGTAATACTAGCCTCGTCTCTAAACAGACAGTATAGATCTGCTAAAGAACCCCAATCCTATAGCCACCGCTACCCTGTTGCAAGACATCAAGACCATGACATTGCAAAATATTAGATGCCAAAAGTTAACACTTTACAAAATTCAAAGATTTTCTAAATAGAGTTCTCAGCAAAACAGAAATTTCAAATATTGAATGGTTCCAAGTGGGGGAATAAAATGGCTCATTTGGAACCAAGGTTGTATTACAACCATACAGGCCCGAAGGAAGATACCTCTCCATGCTGATTTTACCTGCATCAATTTGGGCTGTGACCCAGACTAGATTCAACAAAATTGTAACTTGTGGACACTATTCACCATAGACAATCAGTCCAAAGTAAAAATATAAAACTGATTAACATACAAGAAGAGCATTGCCAAGATATCAAATGGTTTAAAATGGAGGAAAAAGAAAAGGAACAGGAGTGTACTACCTGTTACTGATGAGACCAAAAAATTCAACTCTGCATGGTATAATAATGAGGAGCTAGCTCAGTCAGCCACAAGTAATCAATTCTAGTTATGTTGCGGATGTACTTATGATTAGTTTGCACAAGCTCGTTGAAAATTATGCACTCTGGCTTTGCTCGGAATAAAACAGAAGAAGGATGGATCTGCACCACCTGACCACTAGCCAAGGCCCTGTCATTGGTCAGACAAACATGAGTTCTCACTACCGGGAAAATGGAGACTATCAAATGATTAAAAAAATGATTTCAAGAGGATTTCACATGAAGATACATGGTGACCAAAAGTTCAGAAAATATAAGAACAATCGTAACAATGAAGGTTCTCCTTTCTAACACGAATAAACAACTTTATAGCCACAAAGGACCAACCAAGTTTACTTGCAGCCCATGCTTTCACATGAAGATACATGGTGACCAAAAGTTTAGAAAATATAAGAACAAGAGTAACAATGAATGTTCTCTTTTCTAATGTGAATAAACAACTTAATATCCACAAAGGACCTACCAAGTTTATTTACAACCCATGCCAAGGAGAATTCAATACCTGTATGTTCCCTCGGGCTGTCTCAAAGCTGCATTAAGGAAAAATGAAGCTGCAAGACATTTGCGGAACTCAAGTGTGTCATCTCCACAAGAAGAAATACGAAAACCCATTTGTTCAACATGTCCTCGAATTTGACTGCAACAAAGCAACTAACAAATTTAAGAAAGAATAAATCTAGGTCTTAAGGTTTGAATATTGCAAAGAAAGAAAAATGCATATCCACATTAACTACAAATCAGCAAAGAATCTGACAAGATCTTTTAATAAGGTGAAATAGAAACCAGTTTTCAAGAAACACCTGTGAGATGACATGTGAAAAACAAGCATCTAAACCTTAGAAAATAAGTATATAGCCAACCTTAGAATGTCACGGGCATGCCTCAAAGAACGGCCATTAATGAAATTTTCCTTGCACCATTTTCTCAGAATTTTTTCATCTTTTTCTTTATTAAATGTCATCTTTCTCTTCTCCAATAACTCATCAGATGCCCGATATACATTAATCAAAGTGAGGTGGTCTCCTTCTGGACTTGCAAAACATTTCATTGCAGTTCTTGCCTGGCCAACAAGGAAACACAATGTCATTCTTTCTAAAAGTATCATTCACAGGGAAAAAGGAACATGGTACTGGCCAGAAAATAAAGAACAGAAGACTGTCTTCACATGAATAAAGATACCCTATGGAGCTGCAACAACCCTCTCTCTAGACACTGAGCATAAAATGGGCAGTCAGGTATCAATAATGCAAAGTCCCATACAATGTTTAAGCAGCCAACTCATTTGGCAATCTAAGCTCTCTATTCATGTTAATTGCCTAAAAAGCAAGTTTCCTTGTTGAAAGTATTGGATTGCCATTTACACATGATATAATTTTCCCTTATAGGCCATTTTATACAACCTAACATCTGACGTGATGCAAATAAAGCTTTGTAAGACACTTACAGGAGTTACAACCGTTTAATTATCAATAAGATTCAACATGAACATAATTAACAAGAACAGGTTAGGATAGCAACTCATATGCATATACCTCTTCTAACTTCTCACGAGGGGTGTAAAAAATAGATTCCACCGAGAGTAATGCAACAGTGATCAGCATTTCTTCCAAGCAGTTGAACTGGTTAGCTAGAATTAGAGCTTTCGAATAAATAGGATCTAGAGGGAGCCGAGACATTTGATGCCCAACCGGATCTGACAGTTGACAATCATCTGTTAAAGCACCTAACAAGAATAACTGCTCCAATGATTTGACGATAGCCGCCCTGTTCAAGTTTGAAATATATAATTCTTTGATAAATAAAGATAGACAATTAAGCAACAAGAAAATTGATAGTTCAGTCAAATAGCAATCACTTTCCCAAAAATATCACAGGTTCCTTCAGATAGTATAAAGAAGCAACATAAGCATAGTAAACATTTTCAGCAAAAGAAGAGACAGTTGCAGTGGTTTCTCAGTTAGCATACGAAAGATTTAAAAAAATAGAAAACGTTTTTACCAAAAGAAGAGACAAGCAACTATAAAATTACAAGCCAGATTGGCAAAAATGTAAAAAGCCAGTTATAACAGATAAAGACAAATTGGATGACATTTTCTTAGTGTTATTTAACTTATTTTAATGGCCAGATCCTCAACCTTCTTAGATTTAACTTGATTATAAACAGATTGAATTAGAATTCTAGAACCACCAACTCCATTAACATACTAAATTATTTAACTCAAATTTTTTAGGATTTGTATTTTTAACACAAAAAAATGGAGGTTCACCTCTGTTTTTTTCATAACTGAGGTATATTTTACTTTAGGGGCTTGGAAGCACCACAAAGACAAAGTAAAGCCCAGAAATACATGGAATGAACCAAAGTAAAAACACATGATAATGTATAATTTAGCAAAAGACGTGGACTTGACAGAGCAGCATATCACAAGCATTCATCTTTTCATCTGAAAATAACCTAAAGTAGCGTAAAAGGCATAACTCATTCATGAGCAGCAATAAATCACCCCAAAACAGGCATACAAACACAAATAGGGAAAAGTAGAGCCTAATATTTCGACACGTAAAACCTCAAATATTGTTCACCTTGAGGGTTTTTCCATAAAGTCAAACCCAATGATATCATCAACACCCAGGGCCTTGAGCTGCAAAATGACATTTGAAAGGTTGCACCGCTTAATCTCTGGCTTGGTTGAATCTTCAAGTTTCTCAAATTCACTCTCTGGATAGAGACGGAAGCACTTCCCAGGTCCTTCACGCCCTGCACGTCCACTGTAGAGAAAAATGAATAGTCATAAACATATTTCCATAAAAATCATTTTAAACATCCATGGTTTTGCCACGTGATTTTAAATCTCAATATAATTAAACCATATAATATTAACATAATGATTGGTTGCAAAGTGAGTTTCTCATTAAAATTGCATAACCATATTTAATACTTTAATTGATGAGATACCGAAAAGAACTCTTACATCTTATGCATCCAACCTTCTATGCATTCAAACAATGCAGAAGGTAAAGAAAATACAAACACAAACAGCATACAAAAGAACACAACAGAGGAAGATGATTTAAGACAAGAGTGCTACTGGTGGGCTTCCAAAATTAAAATGAACAATATATATATTGCATGTCTTAAATGAAGGTAGCTTCAGTTATTTAAACATGGAACTCAATCAATCACGATGTAAATTAACTGAGCAGAAAACAGAACAACATCAAAGTAATATACCAGCAACTAAAACTCGCTCAACTTCTTGCAAACCATTCAATCAACTCAAATAGATGGAAACTTGAATAAATGATTAACGTTCACCTAGATCACCCAAGCATGATCCAACATGCCTACCTTCTTTGAAGAGCCTGTGCTTTTGAGGTTGGAACAATAATCAATGATTCCATTCCTTTGAGCGGATCATAGGAGCGTGCTTTTACAAAACCAGGATCTATAACATACTTGATTCCAGGTATTGTCACTGATGTCTCTGCAATATTTGTTGCCAATATAACCTAAAAAGAAGAATGGAATGAAAATGAAAGCTTATAGCTGAATATCTATTATATCCAAATTGAAACCTTCACCAAACAAATGTCTACCAAATAGGGAAAGAGGTGGGTGCGGGGGAGTCAACAATTGAACAATGTCGTTTCAATTGTTTTCAAGGAGCATCAAGTATAGCAACAAGTAGGGAAAACAGAAGCATCTCAATATATGAAATGGAGTAGTATCTAAGGGGAATGATGCAGGCTGTCAAGCCGCCCGTATCATGCATTTTAAATTGAATTCAGAGGAAAACATATATACTTAGGACAAGTTATCTCAATTAACTTTATCAATGATAAACAATCTAGTGTCAAATGAATTTTAATAATCCATATGTTACATTAACAATATACTGAAACTGACATCATAGTATGACTGCATTCAGATGGTCAGCTGGTAAGGGCAATGTTTGTCATTTAAGCAAAAATACATAAATAAGTAGTGGCATGACCGTAGCAGCAGCAGATATGGTGGTGATGGCCATATAAGCCTTAACAAGGAAAAAGAATTAAAAGATGGTTGCACTGATAGCAACAAAAGCCGCATCTTAGTACCAGTAACCGTGTGAAAGCAAAGGCTATGTGCCACAGTTTGATATGGGGTTGGCAAAAGGTAACAGCGCCCAAAGCAACAGAAGTTGCACCATAGCAGTTAGCAGATGTGGCATTGGCAGCAGCAGAAACAATAATGGAAAAAAGGGGCAATTGCAGTGCCTATGACAAATGTTGATGACAACAACAAACTGGAATTGTGGCATGGATTGTGTTGCGAGCAAATTAGTGATCACAGTAGAAGATGAGCTAGCTATGGCGAAAGACTTAAGTTAATTAAATGGTGGCAGTAGTATTGGTGAAAGAACCAATAAGTCAATAACAATTAGACAATGAGTATTCAGGTTGTGAAGTGGCGGAAACCATCGTCCAAACAGTTGTGATTGTTTTTTAATGAGGGAGAGGGTATAGGTCATCCCAGCCAGCGGTAACAAAAAGGCTGGTGATGGAGGCGATTGCATTTTCATTAAAAATCCAAACACTAAAGTAAAGAAGATTTAAGTTTCAATGATCGTTGCCATAATTTTCAGAAGCCATGAGAACAAATGCAATTCTTCATATTGACAATTGCTAAGTAAAGCACTTGTCAACATGATCCTAAGTCCAGGTGCATATACATACTCTGGACCTAAATGCACACCTTTTGTATGTAACTTTCACAATTATTTTTTTTATTCGAATCTTTATGTTAAACATCTGTCAACACAACCAGTGCCCATGTTTCAACATGTGTTCTCTGGGATAGTAAGTGCAAGACACCTTTCTGTAAGTAAATTTTTCGTAAGGTGACTACGATTTTCCTTTATTATATCTAGAACATCAAAAGAGAATTTGAAAGACAACACAGCAGTACACTAACTAAATGTAATAAATCTATGCAAATCAGTAAGCAACCTTACGAAATCCAGCTGGAGCTGGTGTGAAAACTCGCATTTGCTGCTCTGATGGAAGAGAAGAATATATAGGAACGGTTGACAGCTTTTGACTGCCTTCAGGTAACTGTCGAAGTCGTTCTTGGACAAATCTTTCAACAGATTCAATCTCTTCTTGCCCAGTAAGAAATACTAGTATATCACCAGGACCTTCCTCTAAATGAATCTAACAAATTGCAAAAAAAAAAAATAAGGAAAGCTAATTATTAATTAAACTTTACTCAGGATTATCATACAAGTTCCAATTTCAATTAGAATACTTCCATAATTCCAAAGTCAACCTAATTCAGGTCAAGTTGAAATGAACACTGGTTTACACCAATTTAACAAAACCTATATGCAGTGATACCCAGAACATTGAAGCCAAGAGAATATGTTTTTAGAACTGACTAAATTGAATGAGTGATATGCATTGAACCAAAAATATTTAAATAATGAGAAATCAAACAAGTGGTGAAGATAAAACATCATCAATAGACATGGAGTAGGGAGGGGAAAAAAGCATGCCTAGATAGTTACACTCAACTAAACTAACTCATGTATTAAAGATTGGCTAAAGGAGACACTACACCAGTAATTAACAACCTGAAATATGGTAATTAAGGCTGCATCTAAATAATCCGGCTCAGCATGAAGAATATAAAGTATATCCACAGGAAACTGTCTCCCTTGAATGTGAACAGCTCTTGCACCACCAAAGTACTCTGAGAAAACACGTGCATCCAAACTGGCAGACATGATAATTAACTTTAAAGGAGGGAATTTTCTGCCTTGGCATTGCTTCAAAATACTGACGCACTGAGCACCATTTTCTTTCACTGTCAGCACGCCACTGCTTGCCCTCTTATTATCAAAACTAGCATGGTCATTTACAGGCTTGGACCTTGCATGTTGTACCTTTTTCAGCAAGCCCAGCAGCACATCGGTGTGGACAGTTCTCTCATGAGCTTCATCAACAATAATGACTGAATACCTAGAAAGATATGGATCCAATAATGCTTCCCTGTAAATTCAGCAAGACTTGCATGAGTTAACCTGATAAATATCTTCTGGAACCTTAGACAAGTAAACCATATTAAAAGTACACCATTTTTTACATAATTTGAACCATCTCGGGTCTTCACAGAGACAACTTTATCTTCACTCTACATAATTTATTTGAATATCATCTTCATTCTATATATAAGCTTTTAATCAGTGAACAGAAAAACTTATTGTTTAAAAAAAAAAAAAAAAAAAGAAGAAAAAAAATCCTTTTTTTTTTCCTTTTTTCTTTTTTTTGGATAGAAACCAGCTATTATCAATTAATGATTATAGCAATTGTAACAATCCTGGTCATCTTCACACCAGAAATCCATCTTTATCATAATCTCTACCAGATTCCTCAACATTCCTTCAATTCCTCTCACTTTCACTTTTCTCATAAAGTGATTCTATTTGTACATCAGTCTTTAACAATTTTACTTTTCTCAACAAGCGCATTAAATTTAGCTTACTAATAACACCTACAGCATATGTGATGATCTAATATTTCCTTCATGTCTCCACATAATAGATGGGCACACCAGCCAAAAAGCAACATGTTAACTCAAATACATTTCAACATATGCTATCATCTAAAAGAGAACTTTCTAGCAGAGCATCTAAGAAAAAATGAAACAACATTAACATCATACAAACAAAAATGTGCATACTTTTTCTATTTACCTCAGTAGCAATCCATCAGTCATGTACTTGATCCTTGTTGACCCAGAAGTCATATCATCAAACCTAATGGAATACCCAACCTTTTTGCCCAACTCAACACTACATTCCTCAGCTACCCTTTTCGCTACAGTGACAGCCGCAACTCGTCTAGGTTGCGTTATCCCTATAACCTTCCCATCGTGACAGAACCCAGCATTAAATAGAAATTGGGGTAATTCTACAGATAAACAAATCACCCTAATTAGCAATTTTAATTAATTTCACAAATATTTAATAAACACACGCAGACATATAATCATCGTCATACTTTTGTAAAACATGGCAACAATCAAAGTATAACTTACGTGTTGTTTTTCCGCTTCCAGTTTCACCAACAATTATCAAAATATTGTTATTTCGAACCTCCTCGACAAGCCGTTTCTCAACTAAAATGAAGCAGAAGATCACTAAAATAAGCATCTGCTTAACAAAAATCACAGCATGAAAACAGTACAATAAGTCATTAATTGGTCTAAACTCGCACCTGAAGCAATAGGAAGAGACTTTCTCTGTTGTGCAATGTTTTTCCTCCTGTAGTCACAGACTTGCAATCAAATGCAAAACATTATTGAAATAATAAAAACCAAAACGTTTATTTTCATGTTTTCGTGCTTCAATCATCATTAATATAGGACCCCAAAAAACATCAACATGCATTCAACCAAGTGCAACAGAGCAGCTATAGAACTTACGAAGCAAGTTTCGATTTTTGAATAAGATTATCTTATAGCTTTAGTGAGATTTCTAGGCAGCCAAACAGACACAGAGGGTAAAGGAAAAAAAGGAAAAATTAGGGTAATTAATACTGAAGAAGTGACCTGGCAAAGGAGTCATTGGAGAACTTAGCGTTGGGTTTGTGGCTTTCTGTGAAGCTCTTGAGCTCGCCTTGCTCCATTGAAGGCATCTCCAATCAAGGAAAAACACACACAGAGAGCTTAATTCCTCAATTAGTGGAATTTTTTTCCCAAACAGGGGCACTAGATAAACTTTATCCCCAATATAAGATACTAACCACCAGTTGGGCGAGGCGGAGGTGTAAGAGTTGATGTTTTGCATTGATTTTGTTTCAAAATTTTAATAAAATAATATTAATTAAATTTTAATTAATTAATTAACTTTTATTAAAGTTTAATATTTTATTTATTTTTTATAATGAAATGATTATAATTTTATAAATATTAATATATATTTATTTATATATAAATTATATGAAGTATAATTTATATTTTTATATTGTTGTAATTTGTAAGTGATTAATTAAATAGTTTGTAATTATTATTAAACTAAATAATATGTATTATATATTTATGAATTGTAGTAATGTCATAACAAGAATACTGGCTTAGCGGTTAAGATTATAACACTCATTAGGTCATGGGCTCGAGCTTTTATTGTGCATTTTTTCCTAAATTTTAAGTTTTTTAAAAAAAACTTCACGGTGCGTACGCCCGAAGCGCAAAAATTAAGCCCCGGGCATACGCCCCAATGCAAAAGGCGAGTGCCCAGCAGTAGGAACGCTCGACCTTTCACGCCTTGAGGCGTTTTCAAAACACTTCGCCTCGGGGAGCTCCCAGAGGCCGTTTCAAAACACCTCGCCTCGAGGCGCGCCCAGAGGCCGCCTTTATAACACTGCTACCAACAATGGCACACGCGATGCTGTGCACAAATTTAGTATTATAAATTGTATTAATATAGTGTTAGATGTCTATAAGTATCATGCCTATATATGTCCCATTATGATTGCAAAAATCGATCTTCATACCCTTTCATCCTTCAGCCATAGTAGTCAGTAGGAACGCTCGACCTCGCCTCAAAGCGCACTCAGAGGTCACCTTTTAAAACATTGCTACCCACAATGGCACACGCGATACTGTGCACAAATTTAGTATTATAAACTGTACTAATATAGTGATAGATGTCTATAAGTATCATGCCTATATCTGTCCCATTATGATTGCAAAAATCAATCTTCATACCCCCTTCATCCTTTAGCCATAGTAGTCAGTAGGAACGCTCGACCTTTCACGCCTTGAGGCGTTTTCAAAACGCTTCGCCTCGGGCGCGCTCAGAGGCCGTCTTTTAAAGCAATGCTACCCACAATGGCACACGCGATGTTGTGCACATATTTAGTATTATAAACTATACTAATATAGTGATAGATGTCTGTAAGTATCATGCCTATATCTGTCCCATTATGATTGCAAAAATCGATCTTCATACCCCTTCATTCTTTAGCCATAGTAGTCAGTAGGAACGCTCGACCTTTCACGCCTTGAGGCGTTTTCAAAACGACTCGCCTCTGGGCGCGACCACATACTACCTTTTAAAACACTACTACCCACAACTGGATGATATATAAAAGTTGGTTGATGGATATGATAGGAATAATTGATATGTTAAATATTTATTATGTGAGTAGTAATATTATTGAAATAATGATTGATAATTTGATAGGAAATATGAGAAGATAATTTAATGAATATGATAGAAATAATAATTTTGAAAAAGAGTTAGATAGCTAAATCGAATGTTCTAACGTATGCTTGTTTTTATATTATTGCTCATATGCATATTTCATATTATTGTTCATATGCATATGCATGAAAGAAAAAGAACTGAGAGGACAGCCGGTCTAAATGAAAACCGTGACAGCCGATATATGCTGGAAATAAATGAAAACTGTGACAGCCGGTATATGCTGGAAATAAATGAAAACAGTGACAACTGGTATATGCTGGAAATAAAAAGAACCGGGAAGACAGTCGGTCTAAATGAAAACCGTGACAGCCGATATATGTTAGAAATAAAAGAATCGAGAGGGCAACCGATCTAAGCTAAAACATGTCGACATATGGGAAGACTTTCCCAAATAATAATATAGTTTAAATTCATGCATTACATCTGTTTTAAGCATTGATTATTATTGCTTGAGATGCTAAAGCATTATTCTTGATTGTGAATTTATTGATAGATAAATGAGTCTCACAGAGAGACAAATATGATGAGAAAGAAATATAAAAGTATGATATAACAAGAATTATCTGAGTGATTGATTATATGTTGTGAACCTCATAATGAGGTTAAATTCATAATCTTAAGAGGATTAAATATATAAGAAGAAAATTTGATATATTTTATGATTGCCTTAAGAATAGATTGATAAATTATGAGGATTATAATATGCGTAGTGATAATAGAATGTTATTATCGAATTATATGAGATATAGATGAATGAAATTGGAAGACTATTTGAACAATTGAATTATAAGATGTGACTGAAATTATACAATTTGAATACTTCTAGTAAATTTAATTCACTGAGCTTGTGAAGCTCACTCCTCGTTGTTAAATGATTTCAGGTAGCTGGCAAGACAGATAGAATTATGAGCGGAAATTCAGACAAAATCATTTTCTGTAAGCCACGTGATCCACATCCTCAGACTAATGGAAAGAATATATATATATATATATATATATATATATATATATATATATGTGTGTGTGTGTGTGTGTGTGTGTGTGTGTGTGATATATATATATATATATATGTGTGTGTGTGTGTGTGTGTGTGTGTGTGTGCGTGTGTGTGTGTGTGTAAATATTCTTGCATTATATGTTGTATATATAATTTCAGTTGATATTTTTATATTGTTGCATATATGTGTCGTGCTAGGATTTCAAAACGTGATGACATTGTATTGGGGGTGGCCAACCTGGGATGGGTCATTACAATTTTGGTATCAGAGCATTAAGTTTTATGATTCTGTAGACTGTATAAAAATTTAAAGAAGTGGAAGATTTAAATAAATTATATTTTAATACAGAGTCTGAGGATGACATATGGATGTGCTAGAGCTAGATGTAGAGTTCTGAATCAGAGGGGATGTGGTAGACCCCTAATATTTAGAAAAGCTGAAGCAAAGGGGGAAGTTGAGTCTATGGTTCATGAAAGGGAACATATAGCTAGTACAACTGGTACTAGAAAATGTGGGAGAAAATTTGATATTAGGAGGGATGAGTTGAGAGAAGCTCTTCATCGTGCTATAGAAAGAATGACTATAGCAAAAGAAATGACTAATAATTTACAGAGAAGATTAGAGGAAAGGGGTAGAATAGAACGTGATATGGTGAGACAAGAGGCTCATAAGGGAGAGTGTGTGTTTGCACATGAGATGCAAGGGGATTCTTTTGTGAGATTTCTTAAGTTTAAACCCCAATCTTTTAAAGGATCTGTAAATCCTATGGAATCTGAGCAGTGGATTAAACATGTTGAGAATTATTTTGAAGTCTTACTAGTGACAGATAGGTAGAAGATTGTTTTTTCTTCAATTATACTGGAAGGTGGGGCTTCTCAATGGTAGGAGGATATTCTACCTAGAGTGATGTAATACCTGTATTCGTAATGAAATGGTAAAGAAGTAATTTAATAAATATGACATGGAGTTAAAGTAATATATATATATATATATATATATATATATATATATATATATATATATATGCGAAAGTATAACTTTTTTTTAAAAAAAAAAGGACGCGTGGAAAGCATAAAAAATTGAAAAAAAAACACAAGGTCGAGTGTGAAAAAAAGAAAAAAAACACCTGGTTACATGTGTTGGCTGTCTAAACAAGCAATTTGCATGTCAGACAGCATATGTTGTGCGTGGCAACTAAAGGAAATTGTTTTGCTGACTGTTAGTTTTTTTACATTTATATATATAGTTTTAGTTTATTTTACTTATTACTTACCAAATCTTGTTTGGTTTTCTTCAACTACAATTCAAATTACTCTTTTTCTTTAAACACTCGGGGACTGAAAGAAAGGCTGAAAGAGTAAAATTTTGAAGAAGTTTACGGGAAAATTTTTATAGAGAGTCACAGGAAGCTCTAAAAAAACAAAAGGTAATAACGTGAATTTTATTTTTGAAATTTAGCATACATGAAATTTCTCGGAATTCAAAGTGGGAATTTTCAAAAGGTGTGAATTATGGAAAAATTGAAGAAAAAAATTTGAAATTTTAAATATTATGTCAGGTGTTGACGATCAGCAACCAGAGAAAATTGCCGAGATGAGCAGGAAAGGCAATGAGGTGATCCACGGGTAGCTCTAAGTGCTATGTGGTGAGTTAAATTTATTTTAAGTAATTAATATAAATATGAAATATATAGTGATAATATTTGAATATATTATTAACTTATAATTTGGTAATAAATGAAAGTTGGTTTATAGGTATGATAGGAATAAGTGATGTGTAGAGAATTATTATATAAGAAATAATATTATTGGAATAATGAGTCGATTTAATAATAAAGGTGATAAATGAAATTCTTGACGAGCTATGGTTGATGATGATATGATTTATAAGGAGAAGAATTTAATGGAATTTTTCAAATAATAATTTGAGAATATTCAGGATAGCTAATTTAAATGTTTGAATACATACTTGTTTCTATATTATTGTTCATATGCATATTTCATGTCATTATTCATATGCATATATATATCGAAATAAAAAAACCGGGAAGGCAACCGGTCTAAATGAAAATAAAATAACCAGAAGGACAATCGGTCTAAAAAAATAAAAGAACCGAGAAGACAGCAGGTCTGAATGAGAATAAAATAACCAGAAGGGTAACCGGTCTAAGATAAACATGTTGACATGTGGGAAGACGTTCCCAATAATAATAACATTTAAATTCATGCATTGCATTTGCTTAAATATTGATTGTTATTACTTGAGATGCTAAAGTACTATTCATGACTGTAAATTTATTGATAGATGAATGAGTCACAAAGAGAGACAATTATGCTGAGAAGAAATATGGAAATATGAAATGATGAGAATTATCTGGGTGACTAATTATATGTTGTGAACCTCATAATGAGATAATTATGAGATAAAGTTGATAATCTCAAGATGATGATTAACTATATGAGAAGAAAATATTTATAAAGGATGGAGATTTGATATGAGTGGCGATAATAGAATGTTATTATCAAATATATGAGATATAAATGAATGAATATTGGAAGACTAATTATACAAATTGAATACTTCTAGTAAGTTTAATTCACTGAGCTTGTGAAGCTCACTCCTCATTGTACAATGATTTTAGGTAACAGGCAGGACAGATAGTTTGGTGAGTTGAGATTCAGACGAAGTCATTATCTGTAAGCCACGTGGTTCACATCCTTAGACTAATGAGAAAATAAAATAAAATAAAAATTATTTGTAAATATTCAAGCATATTACGTTGTATATAATGTTTAAGTCAAGATTTGAATAATGTATCTCCCTTGTTGAGGGTTGAAGATTGATGTAAAAATTGCAGTTAGTATTATTTTTATTGTTACATATACGTGTCATGCTGGGATTTTCAAAATGTGACAACACCGTCTCGGGGGTGACCAACCCGGGATGGGTCGTTACAATTTTGGTATCAGAGCATTAGGTTTTATGATTCTGTAGACTGCATGAAAACTTAAAGAAGTGGAAGATCTAAATAAACTATATTTTAATGCAGAGTCTGAGGATGACACGTTGACGTGCTAGAACTAGAGGTAGAATTGGAAATCAGAGGAGACATAGTAGACCCCCAATATTTAGAAGAACTGAAGCAAGGGGGAAGTTGAGTCTGTAGTTCCTGCGAGGGAACAAATTGATAGTGCAGCTGGTGCTAGTAGAGCTAGGAGAGAATCTGAGGTTAGAAGGGATGAATTGAGAGAAGTTCTTAATCGTGCTATAGAAAGGATGAATGCAGCTGAAGAAAGAGCTGATAATCTGTAGAGGAGATTAGAGGAAATAAGTATAGTACAACATAATATTGTGAGACGAGAGATTTATGAGGGAGAATGTGTATTTGCACGTGAGATACAAATGGGTTATTTTGTGAGATTTCTTAAGTTTAAACCCCAGTCTTTTAGAGGATCTGTAAATCCTGTGGAAGCTGAGCAGTGGATTAGATATGTTGAGAAATATTTTGAAATCTTACCAATGACAGATAGACATAAGGTTTTTTTGCTTTATTCATACTGGAATGTGAGGCTTCACAACGGTGGGAAGATATTTTGCCTAAGGTGAGTACACAAGTAGAACAACCTTTAACTTGGACTAAGTTTAAGGATAAGTTCTTTATGAAATACTTACCATATACATTTCGAACCCAGCATGAGAGAGATTTTATTCACTTAAGGTAAAGTACCTTATCTGTGGCGGAGTTTGATAGTAGATTTATAGCTCTGTCAAGATTTTTACTTAAGTTAGTGAATATGGAGGAGAGGAAATATAAATGATTTTTAGAGGGGTTACACTATGAAATTTGATCTAAACTCTCTTACATGGGCATAGGGAATCATGTTATATTAATGGATAAAGCATTACAAATTGAGAAGGATTTGATGGAGTTTAGAGGTAGGAGAGATTAGGCTGAAGAGGTATAGATTTGAGGGACCTAGAGGTGGTAGTAGTATTGGTGTATAGGGTGAAAGGCCACCCCAGAGAGGGCGTTCATTGTCACAAAGAACTGTAGTGCAGAGTTAGAGGCAAGCAAGATCTGTTACTTCAGTAGCTCAAAGTAATATCGGTGGGACCCTAGATTTGGGAGACAGGCTATGGGAATTAGAAGTTATGGTAGAGGAGTAAGTATGCCACCAAAGAGAAGTGGTAATCTGATGTATGATTGAGAGTCAAGGGTTTGCTTTAGATGTAATCAGACAGGATATCTGTCTCGGAATTGCCCTATGCAGATATGCTTTATAAATGGTGAGGGAGGACATGTTGTAGATTGTCCAGTGGGAAAATCTGCTGACGTATGCGTTGGAAGTGTTGGGAGAAGATTAGTGGAGAGAGGTGGTGGATCAGGAAATGTGCAGGGCAGAGGTCGAGGATCAGTAGCTGAGAAATGACGTGGTAGCTAGTTTCAGTCCAATGATAGCAGAGTCTATGCATCGACCCAACATGATGCACAAGCCACTCCTGATGTTGTTATGGGTATGATATCTATCCTTGGTAGGCCTGCTAGATTATTGAATAATCCTAATGCAACCCATTCTTTTGCATCCAGTATTTATATGAAATCTATTGATGCTAGTGCTAGTCCTTTGATGCATGCAATTATTGTTGAGGTTCCTACTAGAGATGGGGTTATTATCAGGATAATTTATCGAGGTTGTGTGATTAATATGGCTGATAGAGAATTTGAAGTTGATTTATTGCATTTAGATATGGTAGATTTGATTTAATTTTGGGGATGAATTGGTTATCTGCATATCATGCTTGGGTAGATTATTTTAGGAAGAATGTGGTGTTCAAGATGCCAGGACATTAGAAGTTTAATTTTCAAGGAGAATGTCAGATACTTGCTAACTGTTTTATTTATGCTTTAACTGCTAGTAAATGGTTGAAGAAGGGTTGTGAGGGGTATTTGGTATATGTTGCGGATTTTTAGCAAGGAAAGTAGGAAGTTAGAAGAAATCTTGGTAGTGAAAGATTTTTCTAACGTATTCCCTGAGGAGTTGTCTGGTTTACCTCATAATAGGAAGATTGAGTTTTCTATTAAAGTGATTCCAATATCAGTACCCATATCAATAGCACCTAATAGAATGACACCAGATGAATTGAAAGAGTTAAAATTTCTGCTTCAAGAGATACTAGATAAACTATTTATTCGACCTAGTATATCACCTTGGGGAGCTCGTATGTTGTTTGTTAAGAAGAAGGATGGGACAATGAGGTTGTGTATTGATTATAGAAAGTTGAATAAGATCACCATCAAGAATAGATATCTTTTGCTAAGTATAGATGATTTATTCGAGCAGTTACAAGGAGCTAGGGTGTTTTCTAAGATAGACCTGAGATTGGGTTATCATCAATTAAGGATAAATGAGGGGGACGTGCCTAAGACTGTTTTTAGGACACGTTATAGCCATTATGAGTTCCTAGTGATGCTATTTGGGTTGACTAATGCTCGTGCAACATTTATGGATATATTGAATTGGGTGTTTAAACCTTTCTTAGATAGATTTGTGATTGTATTTATTGATGATATATTGGTATATTCCAATAATGAAGATGAGCATATGCAATATTTAGATATAGTGTTGAAAAATCTGATGAGAGAGAAATTATATGCAAAGTTCTCTAAGTGTGAGTTTGGTTGAGTGAAATATCTTTCTTGGGGCATGTTGTGTCAGGAGAAGGAATAGCAGTTGACCCACAAAAAGTGGAAGCAGTGTTGAATTGGGAAAAACCCACTAGTGTAACTGAAATTAGAAGCTTTTTGGGGTTGGCTAGTTATTATAGGAGGTTTATTCAAAAAAATTCTATGATTGTTGGACCATTGACTAGATTGACCAGGAAGAAAGTGAAGTTTAGGTGGTCAGAAGAATGTGAAAGTAGTTTCCAACTGTTAAAAGAAAAACTGACTACTGCCCCAGTATTAGTGCTTCCTTCTAGTGATGAAGAATTTGTGGTATATAGTGATGCGTCACATCAGGGGTTGGGGATATGTGTTGATGCAACACGGGAAAGTTATAGCTTATGCATCTAGGCAATTGAAGAACCATGAAAGGAATTACCCGACCCATGATTTAGAATTAACTGCCATAGTTTTTGCTTTGAAGATTTGGAGACACCATCTATATGGAGCCAATTGTGAAATTTTTACTTATCATAAAAGTTTGACACATTTACCTACCCATAAAGAGTTTAATTTGAGGCAGATGAGGTGGATGAAGTTGATTAGTTATTATGATTGTATAATTCATTATCATCCAGAAAAGGCTAATGTAATAGCTGATACTTTGAGTAAAAAGGCTACAAGGAGATTAGCTACTGTTGGGAGTCATAATACTAGCTTGATGATAAATTAAGAAAAATGAGGATGCAGTTGAGTGTCAATAATAGAGGAGTATTAATGGAAATTATGGTGGTACAATTTCTATTATTGATCGTTTAATATAGATGCAGGGTAGAGATGAAGGGATAGAGAAGATCAGACAGGAAGTATTGAGTGGGAAACCAATTAAGTTTAAAATTAGAGAAGATGGTATGGTGGTATTGGGGCATCGAGTTTGTGTTCCCAATGATGTGAAGAGGAGAAAGAAGATACTAAGAGAGGCTTTTGATTCTGTATATTCCATGCATCCAGGTTGAGACAAAATTATTGGTGGTCAGGGATGAAGAAGGATTTAGTGGAACATATTTCTAGATGTTTGACTTGTCAACAAGTGAGTCTAAAAATAGACATCCAACAGGTTTATTACAACCTCTTTCAGTACCTGAATGGCCATTGAAAAATGTGAGTATGGATTTTATCTCTAGTTTTCCCCGTATCCAGAGAAGACATGACGCTGTATGGGTTATAGTGGATAGACTTTCTAAGTCTTCCCACTTTCTTCCTATTAAAACTACCTAGAGTCCTGAAAAGTTGGCTGAATTATATGTAGCGAAAATAGTAAGATTATATGGAGTACCCTTGAGCATTGTATCAGATAGAGATTCTAGATTTACCTTTAGATTTTGGAGAGGTTTTTAAGAAGCTATGGGTACTCAATTGCAGTTTAGTACAGCTTTCCATGCACAAACTGATGGACAGACGGAGATAATCATCAGAATACTAGAAGATATGCTGAGGGCAAATGTATTAAGTTTCTAAGTGAGTTGGGATGCTTATTCGCCTTTGATCGAGTTTGCATACAATAATCAGTATCAAACTAGTATTGGGATAACACCATTTTAGGCTTTATATGGCAGGAGGTGTAGAACTATAGTATGCTGGGAAGAAGTTGGAGAGAGAAAGATATTTGGTCCAGAAATGATAGATTTGACTACTGAAAGGATTAAACTGGTTAGAGAGAACCTTAGAGTAGCATAGAACAGACAAAATGGATATGTTGATAAAAGAAGACGACCTCCCGAGTTTCAAGTTAGTGATTGGGTATTTTTGAAGATATCTCTGTGGAAGGGTGTATTGGTGTTTAAAAAGAAGGGAAAGTTGAGCCCGAGATTTATGGGGTCATATGAGGTGATTGAGAGAGTTGGACCAGTAGTATATCAATTGGATTTGCCCCCAGAGTTAAAACAATTACATAATGTGTTTCATGTGTCACTTTTGAGAAAGTACTTACACGATGAATCCCAGAGTATCTCTAATCAGACGATAGAACTTCATAAACATTTGACATTTATGCAAGTACCGGTCAGAATTCTAGACAGAAAAGAACAAGTCTTGCGTAATAAAGTTATTCAATTGATTCAAGTATTATGGTGAAACAAAGATAATGAAGAAATCACTTGGGAGCATGAAACAAGAATGAAGAAAGAATACCCCTAACTCTTTCATGAATTAGGTAAGGAAATTTCGAGGATGAAATTTTTGTAAGGTGGGTAGAATTGTAATACTTGTATTCGCAATAAAAGGGAAAAGAAGTAATTTAATAAATATAACATGGAGTTAAAATAATATATATATATGCGAAAGTATAATTTAAAAAAAATGAACGCGTGGAAAGCATAAAGAAAAAGAAAAAAAATTGGAAAAAAACACAAGGTCCAGCGTGAAAAAAAAAAAGAAAAAGAAAAAGTAAAAAAAAAAAACATGCACACACTAAACATGCAATTTACATGTTAGACAACACATACTATGTGTGGCAACCAAAGGAAATTGGTTTGTTGACTATTGGTTTTTTACATTTATATATGTATATATAGTTTTAGTTTATTTTACTTATTACTTACAAAATCCCGTTTGGTTTTCTTCAACTATAATTCAAATTACTCACTTTCTTTAAACACTCGGGCACTGAAAGAAAAGCTAAAAGAGTAAAATTTTTAAAAGATTTACGGGAGAATTTTATAGAGAGTCACAAAAAGCTCTAAGAAAAACAAAAGGTAATAATGTGAATTTTATTTTTGAAATTTAGCATACATGAAATTTCCTGGAATTCAAAGTGAGAATTTTCAAAGGGTGTGAATTATGGAAGAATTGAAGAAAAAAAATTAGAAATTTTAATATAAATATTATGTCAGGTGTTAACGATCAACGACCAGGGGAAATTACTGAAATGAGCAGGAAAGACAATGAGGTGATCCACGGGTAGCTCTAAGTGCTACGTGGTGAGTTAGATTTACTTTAAGTAATCAAGATAAATATAAAATATATAGTGATAATATTTGAATATATTATTTACTTATGATTTGGTGATAGATAAAAGTTGGTTTATAGGTATGATAGGAATAAGTGATGTGTAGAGAATTATTATATGAGAAATAATATTATTGGAATAATGAGTCGATTTAATAATAAATGTGATAAATGAAATTCTTGACGAGCTATGGTTGATGATTTGATATGATTTATGAGGAGAATAATTTAGTTGAATTTTCAAATAATAATTTGAAAATAATCAGGATAGCTAATTTAAATGTTTGGATACATGTTTGTTTCTATATTATTGTTCATATGCATATTTCATGTCATTACTCATATGCATATATAGAGAAATAAAAAAACCAGAAAGGCAACCGGTGTAAATGAAAATAAAAGAATCGGAAAGGCAGTCGGTCTAAGATAAACATGTCGATATGTGGGAAGACATTCCCAATAATAATAACATTTAAATTCATGCATTGTATTTGCTTAAATATTGATTATTATTACTTGAGATGCTAAAGTGTCATTCCTAATTATAAATTTATTGATAGATGAATGAGTCATACAAAGAGACAATTATACTGAGAAGAAATATGGAAATATGAAATGATGAGAATTATCTAGGTGACTAATTATATGATGTGAACCTCATAATGAGGTAATTATGAGATAGATTTAATAATCTCAAGATGATGATTAACTATATGAGAATAAAAGATTTACAAAGGATGGAGATTTGATATGAGTGGTGATAATAGAATGTTATTATCAAATATTTGAGGTATAGGTGAATGAATATTGGAAGACTAATTATATAAATTAAATAATTCTTGTAAGTTTAATTCACTGAGCTTGTGAAGCTCATTCCTCATTGTACAATGAATTCAAGTAGTAGACAGGACAGATAGTTTGGTGAATTGAGATTTAGACGAAGTCATTATCTATAAGCCATGGTTCACATCCTCAGACTAATGAGAAAATAAAATAAAATAAAATATTTGTAAATATTCATGCATATTGCGTTGTATTTAATGTTTAAGTCAAGA
Source organism: Bretschneidera sinensis (assembly GCA_023935145.1). NCBI lineage: Eukaryota > Viridiplantae > Streptophyta > Magnoliopsida > Brassicales > Akaniaceae > Bretschneidera > Bretschneidera sinensis. The sequence continues at coordinate 43,587,404 of CM043700.1, forward strand.
TCTGGATGATGTATCTCCCCTGTTGAAGGTTGAGGATTGATGTAAAAATTGCAGTTGGTATTATTTTTATTGTTGCATATACGTGTCGTGCTGGGATTTTCAAAATGTAACAACACCGTCTCGGGGGTGGCCAACCCGGGATGGGTTGTTACAAGTGATTACACAGATAGAACAACCTTTAACTTGGCATAAGTTTAAGGATGAGCTCTTTTCAAAGTATTTTGCAGATACATTTCGAGCATAACAGGAGAGATTTTAGTCACTTAAAGCATAGTACTTTATTTGTGGCTAAGTATGATAGTAGATTTATAGCCCTGTCGAGGATTTTACCTGTGTTAGTGAATACGAAGAAGAAGAAATGTAAGAGATTTTTAAATGGATTTCACTATGAAATTCGTAATAAACTATCTTATATAGGTATTAAGAATTATGCTATACTAGTGGATAAAGCATTACGGATTGAGAAGGATTTGATGGAGTTTAGAGGTAGAAGAGATTGGCTAAAGAGGTCTAGATTTGAGGGACCTAAAGGTGGTAGTAGTATAGGTGTATAGGGTGGGAGGTCGCCCCAGAAGGGGAGTTCCTTGTCACAAGGAACTATAGTGCAGAGCCGGAGGCAAGCATGATCTGTTGCTTCAGTATCTCAGAGTAATATCGGTGGGACCCCTAGATTTGGGAGACAAGCTATGGGAATTGGGAGTTATTGTAGATGAGTAAGTATGCCACTAAAGGGAAGTAGTAATCTGATGTATGATCGAGAGCCAAGAGTTTGCTTTAAATGTAATCGGACATGGCATATATCTTGGAACTGTCCTACTCAGACGTGTTTTGTATATGGTGAGGGAGGACATAAGAGTTCAGATTGTCCCGTGGAGAAATATGTTAAGATAAGTGCTTGGAGTGTTGGGAGAAAATAGGTGGGGAGAGGTGGTGAATCAGGGAATATGCAGGGCAGGGGCAGAGGATCAATAGCTGAGAGAGAACGCGGTGGTCAGCTACAGTCTAGAGACAACAGAGTCTATGCGTTGACCCAACAGGATGCACATGCCACTCTTGATATTGTTATGGATATGGTATCTATTCTTGATAGACCTATTAGATTATTGATTGATCCTACTGTAACCCACTCTTTTGCATCCAACGTTTGTACGAAATCTATTGATGGTAGTGTTAATCCTTTGCTGCATGCTATTATTGTTGAGGTTTCTACTGAGGATAGGGTTATTATCAGGAAAATTTATCGAGGTTGTGTGATTAGGATGACTGATAGAGAATTTGAAGTTGATTTGTTGCCTTTAGATATGACATATTTTGATTTAGTTCTAGGAATAAATTGGTTATATGCATATCATGCTTGGGTAGATTGTTTTAGGAAGAATGTGGTGTTCAAGATACCAGGACAATAGGAGTTTAATTTTCAGGGAGAACGTAAGATACTTGCCAATTATCTTATTTATGCCATAACTGCTAATAAATGGTTGAAAAAGAATTGTGAGGGGTATTTGGCGCATGTGGTGGATTCTAGAAAAGAGATTAGGAATGTAGAAGAAATCTTGGTAGTGAAAGATTTTTCTGATGTATTCCTTAAGAAGTTGTCTAGTTTACCTCCCAACAGGAAGATTAAGTTTTCTATTGAGGCATCAGTTGAGTTGAGAGAGTTGAAAATTCAGCTTCAGAAGTTGCTAGATAAACAGTTTATTCGACCTAGTATGTTGCCTTGGGGAGCCCCTATGTTGTTTGTGAAGAAGAAAGATGGAACAATGAGGTTATGTATTGATTATAGACAATTGAATAAGATCACCATCAAGAATAAATACCCTTTATCTAAGATAAATGATTTATTAGAGCAGTTATAGGGAGGTAGGGTGTTTTCTAAGATAAACTTGAGATCGGGTTATCATCAGTTGAGGATAAAGGAGGAGGATGTTCCTAAGACTGCTTTTAGGACATGTTATGGCCATCATGAGTTCCTTGTAATGCCATTTGGGTTAACTAATACTCCTGCAACATTTATGGATCTAATGAATCGGGTCTTTAAACTATTCTTGGATAGATTTGTGATGTATTTTTTGATGATATTTTGGTTTATTCTAAGAATGAAGAGAAACATGGGCAACATTTAGAGATAATGTTGGAAATTATGAGAAGAAAGAAATTATATGCAAAGTTCTCTACGTGTGAGTTTTGGTTGAGTGAAATATCTTTCTTGCGACATATTGTGTCAGGAGATGGGATAGCAGTTGACCCACAAGAAGTAGAGGCAATGTTGAATTAGGAAAGACCTACTAGTGTAACTGAAATTAGAAGTTTTTTGGGGTTAGTTGGTTATTGTAGGAGGTTTATCCAGAATTTTTCTATTATTGTTGGACCATTGACTAGATAGACCAGAAAGGAAGTGAAGTTTAGGTGACTAGAAGAATGTGAGAGGAGTTTCCAACTGTTGAAAGAGAAATTGACAGTTGCTCTGGTATTAGTTCTTTATTATGGAGATGAAGGATTTGTGGTATATAGTGTTGCGTCACATTATGGGTTGGGATGTGTGTTGATGCTACATAGGAGCGTTATAGCTTATGTTTCTAGGTAATTGAAGAACTATGAGAAGAATTAGCTGACCCATGATTTAGAATTGGTTGCCATAGTTTTTGTTTTGAAGATTTAGAGACATCATCTATATGGAGCCACTTGTGAAATTTTTAGTGATCATAAGAGTTTGACGTATTTACCTACCCAGAAAGAGTTGAATTTAAGACAGAGGAGGTGGATGGAGTTGATTAATGATTATGACTGTACAATTCACTATCATCTTGGGAAGACTAATATAGTAGCTGATGCATTGAGTAGAAAGTTTAGAGGGAGATTAGCTCATATTGGGAGTCATGATACTAACTGGATAATAAAATTAAGAAAAATGAGGATGCAGTTGAGTGTTAGTGATAGAGGAGTATTGATGGCAAATATGGTGGTGCAATCTTCTATTATTGATCGTTTATTATAGATGCAAGGTAGAGATGAAGAGTTAAAGAAGATCAGACAGGAAATATTGAGTGGGAAGCCGACTGGGTTTAGACTTAAAGAAGATGGAATGGTGGTATTGGGACTTAGAGTTTGTGTTCCGAATGATGTTGAGATGAAAAAGGAGATACTAAGAGAGGCTTATGATTCTGTGTACTCTATACACTCGGGTAATAATAAGATGTACTCTATACACATGGCTCTTGGTGTTATCTACAACATCGAAATCCCAATTATCTCTCTAGTGCTGCTTTTTAATTTATTTTTTGCTATTTTTCTTCTAGTTAAATTATAGTATCGGTCTCCAAAATTTATATTGGAATTGTTGATGCCAAAAACGTGTTGCTGAGCTAGAGGCCGGTGCTTAAAAGGGGAGCCTGCATAAGGAAAATGAAATGAGCTAGAGTCACCAGAGGAGAGGGGGTGATGCCTCCGAGGACGCTCCGATGCTCTTGTTGGTATATGTTGCCAGAGGAAAAAGAACATAGGTGCTTTTAGTAATGTGATTGTGTTTTTTTGTGTGTCCCTGGATTTGCATACATTGGTCCTTATTTAATGTCTCAGGGGTGAGACGGCCCACGTGCTAGGGATAGGGAAATCCTAGAGATCTTGTTCCTCAGCAAGTGGGTATGGCTAAGCGTCCAAGGAGGATTTGCGATCCCTGGATTTACATTTTTAGGCCTGGATAAGGGTGTCCCAGAATGGCAGCGGGTTTTGTCAATAGCTTGTCTACGTGTTATCTCTTTATTGGAAGTGGGAACGTTCGTGTGTCATCTTGCTGTTGGACCAGGGCTATCCACGTGTCGTCTTGCTGTTGGACTAGGGTTGCCCACGTGTCACATTGATGTTGGACCAATGTTGTCCACATGTCCCCTTGCTGTTGGTCTAAAGCTATCCATGTGTCACTTTGCTATTGGTTTAAGGCTGTCCATGTGTCGCCTTGCTGTTAGTCTGAGGCTGTCCATGTGTTGTGTCACTATTGGGTGCGTGTTTTTAGGTATATCAAAGGCCCCCCACTTCCTTAAGTATATTTATGTGCTTCAATGAAGTATTGTAGGGTTCGGTCTTGGAGTTAAAGGGCAATCAATCTGCTCAGCCCCGGAGATGTTAGTTCGAGCATATGAGCCTTAGTCAATATGCTCAGCCTTGGAGACATTGGTCCGAGCATATGAGTAGCAGTCAATATGCTTGGTCTTGGGGATATTGGTCTGAGCATATGAGCCATAATCAATATGCTTGGCCTTGGAAACATTGGTCCGAGTATATGAGCAACAGTCAATATGCTCAGCCCTGAAAACATTGGTCTGAGCATATGAGCAGCAGTCAATATGCTCGACCTTGGAGACATTGGACCGAGCATATGAACAGCAGTCAATTTGCTCAACCTTGGAGACATTGGTCTGAGCATTTGAGCCTTAATCAATATGCTCAGCCTTGGAGACATTGGTCCGAGCATATAAGCAACAGTCAATATGCTCGGCCTTGGAGACAATGGACCGAGCATATAAGCAGCAGTCAATATGCTCGGCCTTGGAGACATTGGTTCGAGCATATGAGCTTTAGTCAATATGCTCGGCCTTGGAGACATCGGTCCAAACATTTGAGCCTTAGTCAACATGCTCAGCCTTGGAGACATTGGTCCGAGTATATGAGCAGCAGTCAATATACTCTGCCTTGGTGACACTGGACTGAGCATATGAGCAACAGTTAATATGCTCGACCTTAGAGACATTGGTCCGAGCATATGAACCTTAGTTAATATGCTCTACTTTGGAGACATTGGTCTGAGCATATGAGCAGCAGTCAATATCCTCGGCCTTGGAGACATTGGATCGAGCATATAAGCAGTAGTCAATATGCCCGACCTTGGAGACATTGGTCCGGGCATATGAGCAGCAGTCAATATACTCGACCTTAGAGACATTGGTCTGAGCATATGAGCCTTAGTCAATATGCTCGACCTTGGAGATATTGGTCCGAGTATATGAGCAGCAATCAATATGCTCGGTCTTGGAGACATTGGACCGAGCATATAAGTAACAGTCAATATGCACCACCTTGAAGACATTAGCAGTCAATATGCTCGATCTTGGAGACATTGGTCCGAGCATATAAACAACAGTCAACATGCTCGGCCTCGGAGACACAAGTTCCAGGTGGACTTTTGGGCTTCTTACTTTTTAGGCACATGAAGGATGTCTTGGCCTTTTTGGGCTTTGGGTTATTTTATTCCCATGAAGGACGTTTGGACTCTTTTGGACTTTGGGCCATTTTTCCTTAGGCCCAACCATTTTTTTAATCACGCTTCTAGAACTTTCTCTTGACACGTGGTCTTTGTCAGATTTACTTAACGTCTGCAGTCATTTATTTGTAAAAAGTGACGGTGCTCATTAATACTTCGCTCTCTTGGGGAATGAAACGGTGCCTAGAGCGGACCAAACATCGCTTCGTTTGCAACAGTGGGCTCTTTGGAGAATGCGAAAGCAACCTCGAGCATCATGAACGCCATACCTTCTCACAAGTCCATTTTAATTTGCCTCGTTCACCACATTCCCTTTTTCATATATAAGGGGGTTTTGCTCCCACCCTTCTTCACTCTCATTCTAGCAAGTTTTTAGAAAGAAAGTTTAAGAGTGTTCATCCTCATTCTACAAAGTTTAAGAGAGCTCGTCCTCGTTCTTCAAAGTTTTAAGAGTGATAGATGCTTAAATATACATATTTAAGCCCCCTTATTTACACTTGTTAGATCCTTTATTACGTTAATTTGGTATCTTTTACTCCATTTGTGTGTTTTACATGTTTTTATAGGGTCTTGGAGAAAAAGAAGCAGTTTTGGCACTTTAAGGAAGAAATCTAGAAGCCCTGAAGCACTTTCTGGACAAAGTGCGATCGAGCGCACATGCAATGCGATCGAGCGCACATACGATCGTGCGCACACTTGTAGGATCAAGCGCACACTGCGATCGAGTGCAAGGACACATGCGATCGAGCGCAAATGTACAGGCGTGAATAGTAAACTGCAGAACCCTATTTTGGAAATAACCCTATTTTGGAAATAACTCTATTTTGGAAATAAATGAGTTTTGTGTTTTAGGAAAGTTTAGAAACTCATGAGTCTATTAGGACTTCTCAAGGACCTATAAATACACTTGTAAACTCACACACAAAAACACACCTTAGATAGAAAACACTTTTCTCTTTTCTTTTACTTGGAGTGGAGAGCTTGGGAGAGAATTGACGCCTCTTCTCTCGGGTTTATTCTTCTCCCTTATGTTTAGTTTAATTATGTTTACTTCAGTTAGTATGTGTAATTAAATTCTTAGTAGGGCTTGGTTGAAGCCCTAATTATGTTTACTCAATAAATTTAGTATTGGCGCCTTGCGATATTTATGTTGTGTTGCTTAAACTTGATTAATACCTGTTTTTATTTAAATTCCTTATATGTATATGTCTGATCAATATATGCATGTGGTATGGACTTGTTAGTTAGATCAATTTGGATGACCGAGTCCTGGGTCTAACATTAGTAACAAGGGATATCTTATCCGGATACCCGGGTTAATCAACATGGGAAACCGGGAGTAGATACCATGCCCTAGGTCTCATATGGTTGTCGATTTCCATAGTACTTATGTTTTCTTAAGGAACAACTCAAGCAGATACCATGCTGAATCCCTTAAGGAAGAAAAGAGTTAGAGTAGATACCATGCCTAACTCGTTGCTTAGGGAAATCAATAGCTTAAGGAGTAGATACCATGCCCTTAGGTTGGCGACCAGTAGGTATACATGGCATGAATAAAGCATTGGCATACTATTATATTGTGGTAGCATAATTAGTGGTGGATATCAAGTCCCTAAGCCTTTATCCTTAGTATTTTATCTTTATTATTTCTCAACACTTTTATTATTTCTATCTTTTTATATTGCGAATATAATTCTAAACTGAACTTTACCAATCCCTGTGGAGATGATCTTGCATTCGCACACTATACTACACTGTTGACCTTGTGCACTTGCAAGTAAAACAAGTGCGATTATTTACTTATTTATTTAGGTGGATAAACGCGCAACAAGTTTTTGGCGCCGTTGCCGGGGATTGCGCTAAATTTTCTTTTAGAATTATTTTCATCTTTATTTTTATTTTTATTATTTCTGTTTTTTTTTATCAAACCCTAATTGATTACTTTTTCGTTTCAGGCACTTCAAAACCCTAACTCTACTTCTGTGGTATTTGCGATCGATCGCAACCTCCTTTGCGATCAAGCGCATTTAGCGCAGAAAGTATCCGAGCAGCAGAGTCAAACTGCTGCACTGAAGCTTATCAGCTAATTCATTCAAAGGGAGAAGCACCAATGACAGAAGCTCAATACACTTGTCTAGATGCTATGGAGAGGAAGCTAGATATGCTCATAAATGCCATAACTACTCAAAACATATCACCTAGTCCGCGAGGCAAACCACTCCAGGTATGTGCTATATGTTCTCGTTTTGATCACACTACTAACACTTGCCATTTGTATTCATATGCAGATCAAGAGCAAGCAAATTATGAGGGACCACACAATGCATATACAAATACCTACAATCCTGGATGGAAGCACCACCCCAACCTCTCATGGAGCAACACTCAAAATGTTCAAGGACAGCAACAATACTTCCAACCAGCAGCCCAACCAATGCCGGAATCAGAAAATAATGACCTAGAAAGTCTTATGAGGCAATTGATGACTTCACAAGAACAGTTCATGATTGAGCAACGAAAAATCAATACCAAGCATGAGCAAGCCATTCAAAGACTCGAGGAACAAATTGGGCAATTGGCTAAGGAGCTAAGTGAAAGAAAGTGGGATGAACTTCCAGTCCAACCACTACCTACTCCAAGAGGACATTAACAACTAAATGTCGTGACAACTCTAACAAATGGTAAGATCATCGAAGCTGATGAGCCTGCACAAGCATCCACATCCAAGGTCCATCACGCTGATCCAATAGAAACTACTCTTATCTATAGTGTCCCAAGATCGGATATTGAGCCCAAATGCAAGGATGTTACTGATGACATCATTGACACTATGCACCTCCTTGAGGCCTTTCCAAAGCATCCAAGTAAGTACACCGATCCATTTGACCATCATGTGCCTACTAATATTATTTTCCCTTCTATTGTACAGGCACCTAACTTGGAATTCAAGCAGTTGTCAGAGCACTTACCGTATGCTTATATGGGAGAGAATAAGACATTTTCTATGCTAGCTGCTGCCACTCGTAGTTTTGGGGAAAAATAAGGCTTGGTCCAGCTGAAGACGTTAAACTTAGCGCTCATGGGAGGCACCTCATAGCTTATCCTTTTATTTTTATTATTTTACGTATTTATTGTTATTTATTTATTTTTATTACTTCTTGTTTTCTCGTATTACGTTAGTTTTTTCTTTTTTAGGGACAATGTGTGCATCCGTTCAAGTTTGGGGGTACGCTATGAGCCATGCCGACCTAGCTAGTTCTCCATCTCCCAGGTCAGCTCTTTCCTTGTTATTCACACATTGGGGACAATGTGTAATTTAAGTTTGGGGGTATGGGAGACACATTCACACACACCTCGTCCCAGTTTTTTTTTTTGTTTTTCATAGATAAATACATGTTCATTCCGTTCTAAAATTTTTGGGTATTCTAAACAAAATGTTATGATTTGTCTTCATCAGTGAGCTTAACACTTTGAACATATAGGTCAATAAACAAGTTTTGAACCTAGATCACTGCCCTTTTGGCATTTAAGAATTCACAAGTTTAACTTGAACTATCACGAGCACATTAGCACATAGCTGTGTGGGGTATGACATGTTATTTGGATTGGTATGTTTCTTTTGCTTGACTATGAACTAGATGACCTATTAGATTGACATTTTGGCATATAAAAATAGAAAAGATTGATTCATGCTAAAAAAAAAAGATAAAAATGCTCCTAATGATCAATAAAAACAAATCTTCCGCTGAGTAACTGGCCCTCTTGCCTCAGTAAGCATTGAGTGTCACGTCAAAAGGTGGAAAATCTTAAGTGATCATTAAAAAGGAATTTTTCGTTGAGTAACTGGCCCTCTTGCCTCAGTAAGCATTGAGTGTCACGTCAAAAGGTGGAAAAATTCTAAATGGTAGCATAAAAATCAGTTAGTTTCGTAGCCTTGTTGACTCGAGCCAGTAAGTCCTTAGGGGTGTCTTTACACCTAATGCCCTAAAACCATCTGGTTTGGGAGTCACTGGCTAAACACTCGCTACACGAGTCAACAAGAAAGCTTAAGGGAACTAACCTGGAAAAAATCTCGCAAATAAAAGACTATGCCATTTTTGTTGACTCTAATAGGAAGTTTGGTGAATCTTGAGTTATCGAAACACTACCCATTTGAATATCTTGGAAACTCAATCTTTTATGTGCTAGTCACCACACACCAAAGTCAAACTTGTGATATCTTAAAATACCTCGTGAATATGATTTACGTTCAAAACTCATATTCATTGCAGATATATGTTTACACTTGTTAAGCTTGCTAATGAATGCGCATCATAGTTTTATGTAAAATCTATATTTTTGATTGACACTATGAACATTGGATTTATCTATATTTTCGTTTTAGTTTTTAATTTAGTATTGCTAAGGGACTAGCAATATGTAAGTTTGGGGGTGTGATAGACGCTTAAATATACATATTTAAGCCCCCTTATTTACACTTGTTAGATCCTTTATTACGTTAATTTGGTATCTTTTACTCCATTTGTGTGTTTTACATGTTTTTATAGGGTCTTGGAGAAAAAGAAGCAGTTTTGGCACTTTAAGGAAGAAATCTAGCAGCCCTGAAGCACTTTCTGGACAAAGTGCGATCGAGCGCACATGCAATGCGATCGAGCGCACATACGATCGTGCGCACACTTGTAGGATCAAGCGCACATTGCGATCGAGCGCAAGGACACATGCGATCGAGCGCAAATGTACATGCGTGAATAGTAAACTGCAGAACCCTATTTTGGAAATAACCCTATTTTGGAAATAACTCTATTTTGGAAATAAATGAGTTTTGTGTTTTAGGAAAGTTTAGAAACTCATGAGTCTATTAGGACTTCTCAAGGACCTATAAATACACTTATAAACTCACACACAAAAACACACCTTAGATAGAAAGCACTTTTCTCTTTTCTTTTACTTGGAGTGGAGAGCCTGGGAGAGAATTGACGCCTCTTCTCACGGGTTTATTCTTCTCCTTTATGTTTAGTTTAATTATGTTTACTTCAGTTAGTATGTGTAATTAAATTCTTAGTAGGGCTTGGTTGAAGCCCTAATTATGTTTACTCAATAAATTTAGTATTGGCGCCTTGCGATATTTATGTTGTGTTGCTTAAACTTGATTAATACCTGTTTTTATTTAAATTCCTCATATGTATATGTCTAATCAATATATGCATGTGGTATGGACTTGTTAGTTAGATCAATTTGGATGACCGAGTCCTGGGTCTAACATTAGTAATAAGGGATATCTTATCCGGATACCCGGGTTAATCAACATGGGAAACCGGGAGTAGATACCATGCCCTAGGTCTCATGTGGTTGTCGATTTCCATAGTACTTATGTTTTCTTAAGGAACAACTCAAGCAGATACCATGCTGAATCCCTTAAGCAAGAAAAGAGTTAGAGTAGATACCATGCCTAACTCGTTGCTTAGGGAAATCAATAGCTTAAGGAGTAGATACCATGCCCTTAGGTTGGCGACCAGTAGGTATACATGGCATGAATAAAGCATTGGCATACTATTTTATTGTGGTAGCATAATTAGTGGTGGATATCAAGTCCCTAAGCCTTTATCCTTAGTATTTTATCTTTATTATTTCTCAACACTTTTATTATTTCTATCTTTTTATATTGCGAATATAATTCTAAACTGAACTTTACCAATCCCTGTGGAGATGATCTTGCATTCGCACACTATACTACACTGTTGACCTTGTGCACTTGCAAGTAAAACAAGTGCGATTATTTACTTATTTATTTAGGTGGATAAACGCGCAACAAGTATTCGTCATTGTTTTTTAAAGCTCAAGAGTGCTCGGTGTCTTTGGCATTCCTAGTGAGAGGGGGTTTGGTGGACGTCTTGGCTCAGTAACGGCCTTTAGTGTGGGTGCTTGGAGCGTGGTGTTGAAGCGTCTTGCTAAGGAGGAAGTTTGTTCACGCTATTCATTCTCTAAGTGAGTCTTCTTCTTCCGCTTCTCATGTCTTCAATAGATAGTTACTGAGATAGGCTTAGTAGCGGTAGTGGTAGTAGCAATAGTAGTAGCAGTACTTTTTCTGAGGAGACGGGGTCGGACATGTCCTCTTCCAGGAGTAAGACCCTAAGAAAAGCCGAGGTCAGAGAGGGATCTTTAGCTATAATGCCCTACGTACCCGTGGTTGACGCGGCTTTGTCGGATATTAGAGGGGTCATGGCTGTTGAGGGGAGAGAACAGCGAGAGTTCACCGTGAACGTTGTTCCTAGCCAGATCAGGTAAGAGGATCTCGAGGTGATCTGAAAGGCATACCATATTCCAGGTGAATATGCCCTTAGGTTAGCCAGGGTCGAGGAGAAGGCTTGCGATGCCATACCGAGTCGCGCCCCCTATGAGTTGCGTGTGTATGAACAACACATAAAGGTTGGGTTATATTTTTTTTTTGCATTCCGCACTTCTGTACTTTGATGTGGTGTTTGATAAGTGCTTAAATATTCATATTTAAGCCCCTTAATTTACATTTGTTAAGCCCTGGTTTATGTTATTTTAGTCCATTTTACTTCATTTCTGTGTTTTACATAGTTTTTATAGGTCTATGAAGAAAATGAAGCATTTTGGAAGCTTGTGGAGCTTAAAAGGAAGAAAACTGGAAAACCTGGAGCAGATACTGTCTGGAGTGCGATCGAACGCACTAGGAAGGGCAATCGAGCGCAACCTTGTGATCGAGCGCACTACATGTGCGATCGAGCGCACATGTACTGGCGTGAACAGTAAAGCGTCAGAACCAGTTTTGGAAATAAATGAGTTTTATGTTTTAGGAAAGTTTAGGGTTCTTGAGCCTTCTAGGATTATTCACCCCCTATAAATATACCTGTAAAACACACACAATAGACATCATCTAATCCCTTCTTTTATCTTTTAATCTTCTTTTGGAGTAGATCTTCCTTTTGGGGGATCAAGCTCCCTTTTAGTTTTAGTTTTTGTTCAGGGAGGCCGGAGGCCGGACGAGCCTGAAGGAAGAGATTGTGGAGACGAATTGACAACTCTTCTCCATAATGTTTTCGGGTTTCTTCTTTCCTTTTTATTTTATTATGTGTAATTAAATTCTTAGTAGGGCTTGGTTGAAGCCCTAATTATGTTTACTCAATAAATTTAGTATTGGTGCTTTTACGATATTTATGTTGTGTTATTTAACTTGATTAATACCTACTTTTATTTAAATTCCTCATATGTATATGTCTGATCAATATGTGCATGTGGTATGAACTTGTTAGTTAAATCAATTTGGATGACTGAGTCCTGGGTCTGACATTAGTAACAAAAGATATCCACACCGGATTCTTGGGTTAATCAACATGGGAAACCGGGAATAGATACCATGCCCTAGGTTCTATGTGGTTGTCGATTTCCACTGATCCTACACTCTCTTAAGGAACAACTCAGTATACACCATGTTGAATCCCTTGAGAGAGAAAAGAGTTAGAGTAGATACCATGCTTAACTTGTTGCTTAGGGAGATCAATAGCTTAAGGAGTAGATACCATGCCTTTAGGTTGACAAACATTAGGTATTCATGACATGAGTAAAGCATTGGCATACTGTTTTGTTGTGGTAACATGATTAGTGGTGGATATCAAGTTCATACGCCTTTATCTTTATTATTTTTATCTTTATCAAAATCAACTCTTTTATTATTTCTATCTTTTTACATTGCGAATATAATTCTAAAACAAAATTCACCAATCCCTGTGGAGATGATCTTGCTTTCACACACTATATTACTAAGTTGACCTTGTGCACTTGCAAGTAAAACAAGTTTGATTATTTGCCCATTTATTTAGGTGGATAATCGCACAACAAGTTTTTGGCGCCGTTGTCGGGATTATACTAAATTTCTTTTTGGAATTATATTCATTAGTTTATTTTATTCTGTTCTGTTTTATTTTTATTTTTATCAAAAAATCATATTTATTCCTTCTTTTCGTTTTCTGTTTTTTCAGGTGTGCAGAGGAGGAGTTTCTGTCCTCATTGCGATCGAGCACACTACTTGGTGCGATCGATCGCAAGCCCAGTGCGATCGAGCACTGTTCTTGGTGTGCTCGGGAGCAAAAGCTCCAGAGAGTACCCGAGCAGCACTACTGAAACTGCTGCACTAAAGCTTTTCAACTAAATCCTTCAAATGAGAAGCACCAATGGTGGAAGCTACATATACTTATCTAGCTGCTATGGAAAGGAAGCCCGATATGCTTATACACACCATGACTACTCAAAACATCTCACCTAGGCCACAAGCTACACCACTCCAGGTATGTACTATTTGTAGTTGTTTTGATCACACTGCTGAAACTTGCCCTTTATATTTATCTACAGATCGAGAGCAAGCAAACTATGTGGGACCAAACAACTACGATCCATATGCAAATACCTACAATCCAGAATGGTGAAACCACCCCAACTTCTCATGGAGCAACGATCAAAATGCATGGAACCTTCAAGGGCAACAAAGAAACCAACAAGTAGCCCACTCAGTTCCCGAATCAAAGAAAAGCAACCTAGAGAGTCTTGTGATGCAGTTGGCAACTAAGCAACAACAATTGATGACCTCACAAGATCAATTTATGGCAGAGGAAAGGCAATTTCGGACACGAGTCAAATAGAAAGCTTAACAAACCACTGCAAGACATAAACAAGCCATTCAAAGATTGGAAGTACAAGTGGGGCAATTAGCTAAGGAGCTGAGTGAACGACAACAAGGTGTTGTTGAGCAAGTTTTTCATCACATTGATCCATTGGAGACCACCCTCACCCATTATTTCAAAGGATCAGATATTGAGCCAAAATCTGAAGATGTTACTGATGACATCATTGAAACTATGCACCTCCTAGAGGCCCCTCCAAAGCATCAAAGTAAGTACACCGATCCATTTGACCCTCATGTGCCTACTAATACTATTTTCCCTTTTATTGTACAGGCACCTAACTTGGAATTCGAGCAGTTGCTAGAGCACTTACCTTATGCTTATATAGGAGAGAATAAGACACTTCCTATGCTAGCTGTTGCCACTCTTAGTTTTGGGGAAGAATAAGGCTTGGTCCGGCTGAAGACGTTAAACTTAGCGCTCATAGGACGCACTCCACAGCTTATCCTTTTATTTTTATTGTTTTACGTATTTATTGTTATTTATTTATTTTTAGTACTTCTTGTTTTCTCGTATTATGTTAGTTTTTCTTTTTTAGGGACAATGTGTGCATTCGTTCAAGTTTGGGGGTATGCTATGAGCCATGCCAACCCAGCTAATTCTCCATCTCCCAGGTCAGATATTTTCATGTTATTCACACATTGGGGACAATGTGTAATTTATGTTTGGGGGTATGGGAGACATATTCATACACTTTGTCCCAGATTTTTTTTTGTTTTTATAGACAAATACATGTTCATTCTGTTCCAAAATTTTTGGGTGATCTAAAAAAACAATATGATTTGACTTCATAAGTGAGCTTAACACCTTTAACATATAGGCCAATAATTAAGTTTTGAACCTTGATCACTTACTTTTTGGCATTTAAGGATTCACGAGTTTATCCTAAACTAACACGAGCACATTAGCACATAATGGTGTGGGATATGACATGTAATTTTAATTTGTATGTTTCTTTGGCTTTACTGTGAACCGAATGACCTGTTAGATTAGCACTTTAGCATAGTAAAATAGAAAAAGATTGTTATTGCTCAAAAAGAAAAAAATGCTTCTAAAGATCATAAAATAAACTTTCCACCGAGTAACTGGCCTTCTTGCCTCAATAAGCAGTGAGTGTCACGTCAAAAGGTGGAAATTCTGATTGGTAACATTAAGACCATTTAGTTTTGTAGCCTTTTTGACTCGAGTTAGTAAGTCCTTAGGGGTGTCTTTATACCTAATGCCCTAAAACCATCTAGTTTGGGAGTCATTGGCTAAACACTCGCTACATGAGTCAAATAGAAAGCTTAAGGGAACTAAACTTGGCAAAAATCTTACAATAAAAGAAAAAGAAGAAAAACTATGCCATTTTTGTTGGTTCTAATAGGAAATTTGGTGAATCTTGAGACATCGAAACACTACACCTTAGAATTATTTGGAAACATAATCTTTTATGTGCTAGTTCACCACACACTACAGTCAAACTTGTGATGTCTTAACTTGCCTCATGAAAGTGATCTGCGTTCAAAACTTTTATTTATTGTAAATATGTGTTTGTATTTGTTAAGCTTGCTCATTAATGCACATCATGGTTTTGTGTGATACCTAAACTTTTGTGGGCGCTATGAATATTGGATTTATCTGTATGTCATTATTTTTCATTTTAGTTTTTAGTTTTGTATTGCTAAGGGACTAGCAATATATAAGTTTGGGGGCGTGATAAGTGCTTAAATATTCATATTTAAGCCCCTTAGTTTATATTTGTTAAGCCCTGGTTTATGCTATTTTAGTCCATTTTACTTCATTTCTGTGTTTTGCATGGTTTTTATAGGTCTATGAAGAAAATGAAGCATTTTGGAAGCTTTTGGAGCTTAAAAGGAAGAAAACTAGAAAACCTGGAGCAGATATTGTATGGAGTGCGATCAAGCGCACCAGGAAGGGCGATCGAGTGCACTACATGTGCGATCGAGCGAACATGTATGGGCGTGAACAGTAAAGCGACAGAACCAGTTTTGGAAATAAAGAAGTTTTATGTTTTAGGAAAGTTTAGGGTTCCTGAGCCTTCTAGGATTATTCACCCCCTATAAATACACCTGTAAAACACACACAATAGACATCATCTAATCCCTTCTTTTATTTTTTAATCTCTTTTTGGAGTAGATCTTCCTTTTAAGGGATCAAGCTCCCTTTTAGTTTTAGTTTTAGTTTTTGTTCGGGGAGGCCGGAGGCCGGACGAGCCCGAAGGAAGAGATTGTGGAGACGAATTGATGACTCTTCTCCATAATGTTTTCGGGTTTCTTCTTTCCTTTTTATTTTATTATGTGTAATTAAATTCTTAGTAGGGCTTGGTTGAAGCCCTAATTATGTTTACTCAATAAATTTAGTATTTGTGCCTTTGTGATATTTATGTTGTGTTACTTAACTTGATTAATACCTACTTTTATTTAAATTCCTCATATGTATATTTCTGATCAATATGTGCATGTGGTAAGGACTTGTTAGTTAGATCAATTTGGATGACTGAGTCCTGGGTCTGACATTAGTAACAAAAGATATCCACACTGGATTCTTGGGTTAATCAACATGGGAAACCGGGAGTAGATACCATGCCCTAGGTTCTATGTGGTTGTCGATTTCCACTGATCCTATGCTTTCTTAAGGAACAACTCAGTATACACTATGCTGAATCCCTTGAGAGAGAAAAGAGTTAGAGTAGATACCATGCCTAACTCGTTGCTTAGGGAAATCAATAGCTTAAAGAGTAGATACCATGCCCTTAGGTTGACAAACATTAGGTATTCATAACATGAGTAAAGCATTGGCATACTGTTTTGTTGTGGTAACATGATTAGTGGTGGATATCAAGTTTCTACGCCTTCATCTTTATTATTTCTATCTTTATCAAAATCAACTCTTTTATTATTTCTATCTTTTTACATTGCGAATAGAATTCTAAAATGAAATTCACAAATCCCTGTGGAAATGATCTTGCTTTCACACACTATACTACTAAGTTGACTTTGTGCACTTGCAAGTAAAACAAGTTCGATTATTTGCCCATTTATTTAGGTGGATAATCGCACAACAGTGTTGTGCCAGTTGGTACCAAACTTGGTAAGGTTGATAATGGCGTTTATCTGCGTCTGCTCGAAAGTGGGGAGATTGATGAACCTCAATTTTTTCAAGGCCCACTTCTAAATAAGTAAACATGGCCAGACTAGACTGATCGCGATCAATACTCGGGTGAAGAGAAGGCTGCTGAAGAAGACGCCAACTTCAATCAAAAGATGGAAGAAGTCTTTTTTCTTCGTCCGAAGAGAAAGCGACTTCGGCGTCCCACTCTCGTGGAGTTTGGATCAAGCAGGGAAATGTAAGAAGCCGAGCCTTCTTCATCGTGAGCTGGAGACAGTGAGCGCTATGGTGGTTGCACCCATGGATGTGGAGGTTCTCTACGATAATGAGGAATTTACAAGGCACGGTTTCTACCCCTTGTGCCTCGAATCCTCTATAGAGAGTGGTAACCTTGTGTCCACTTTTCATACTTACTTTTATTTTGCCACTATATTGCTTCATGTTGTTCCTTTACCCTTTACTTTCGTACTTATGATTTTTTTTTTGGTTATCTTGGGCAGAGATGAAGGCGACCGCCAAGGCTAGGGAGCAGGCCAAAAGACTTGCATTGGAGCGAAGGAAAGCTGCTCAAGTGGAGAAGCAGTTTGCTTCCAAGTCTGGGGCCAAGAAGAGGCCTCGAGCCCCCTCTCCCACTCCTATTGACCTGGAGAGCCCTTTTAGGTGCTCCCCTGAGTCGGAGGCTGTTCCAATCTTCTCTGCCACCCTTGCCTCATCTCGAGGTGCAACTACTGGGGCGACGGTCTTCACGCCCAACTGGGGTTTAAAGATCGATGTTTCCATTTTCGCGCACCCTCGGGTGGCCCGAGAACACTTGGTCATGGGGTCTCACCTTATGACATGCTAGAGTTATCGCGGAGGCCCATCGAGACTCTCTGTTCTGCTGCCAAGGCCCTCGGATCTCAGGTATGAAATCCTCTTCCTTTGCTTTCCTTTTTTTTTTTACTTCTTGATATGGTGACTAACAGTTTCTTGTTTCGTTTTAGTTGGGCGTTCTTCTAGCCGTAATGTCTCGCCAGTGTATGGACACGGTCGAGAGGTTGGGTCAGGTGCAGTACAGGCTGGATTAGAGCACTGAGCTTGTTCATCAGCTGCAGGCGTCACTAGACGAGGCCAACCAGGCCTGAGCTGAAGCCATCCGAGAGAGGGACGCTGTAGTTTTGGTGGGATAGCGGCTCAGAGAGGAGGTTGAAGCCCGTACTTGGGTAGTCATAGAGGATGTTTTGGTAGTTTTTCAGGATTCTGCCTCATATCGGACAACGGTCGAGGATGATGGAGGCATGTAGTACCTCAACAGCTTTTTAAAAGCCAAAAGGAGGGTCTAGGCTCTTCATCCCAAGATCGATTTTTCGGCTCTCGACTTGTTGGGTCCTCTGGAGGATGAGGAGGTGGCCATGACTGAGGCTGAGGTTGGAGTTCCTGCTGGCGAGGAAGAGCCAGTTGCTCAACTGGAGGTTGAACCCAAGGCCGAGGCTGAGGGAGAGGCTGCCCCATGAAGGTTTAGACTAAGCTTTTTGTTTCTCTATTGTATTTTCAGGCCGTTAGTTCATTTTTTGTAAGTTCTTAAAACTTTTAATAAAACTTTCGGTTCTACCTTTCAAACTTGTTCGTATTTCATTGCCTTTGTTCTTTCATCATTACAATTTTTGGCTGAACATAACCTCTTTCGTGAGCCATACCCGACACGTGAGCTATTGGTAGAATCGTTGGAGGTTTCCGGTGTTCCAAGTGCGGGGAATGGTTTTCCACTTAGTTCCTCGAGCTCAAAGGTGCCAGGTCGGCATATCCTTTTGATGCGGTACGGACCTTCCTAGTTTGGGACCAACTTTCTCGTTTCCCGTGGGTGGGACACTTCATTTTTTTGTAGGACAAGGTCGTGCAATTGGAAGTGTAATGACCCATCCCAGGTTGGTCACCCCCGAAACGGTGTTGTCTCGTTTTGAAAATCCTAGAATGACACATATATGCAATAAGAAAAAATAACACCTACATAAATTTTTACATCAATCCTCAACCCTCAACAGGGGAGATACATCATTCTGATCTTGACTTAAACATTATATACATCATTCTGATTTTTATTTTATTTTCTCATTAGTCTGAGGATGTGGACACGTACGTGGCTTACAGATAATGATTTCGTCTGAGCCTCAACTCACCAAACTATTTGTCTTGCCTATTACTTGAAATCATTGTACAATTAGGGATGAGCTTCACAAGCTCAGTGAATTAAATTTACTAGAAGTACTCAATTTGTATAAATAGACTTTCAATATTTAATCATTTATATCTCATACAACTTGATAATAGCATTCTACTATCACTACACATATCATAAGTCTCATTTTCTATCAATCTCTTCTTCTGATATATTGATTCACCTTAAGACCATCAATTATCTCTTAATTATCTCGTTATGAAGTTCACAACATAAAGTCTACCATTTAGATGGTTTTTATCATATCATACTTTTATGTTTCTTCCTCACCATAATTGTCTCTCTGTGAGACTCATTCATATATAAATAAATTTACAATAACAAACAACACTTCAGCATTTCAGTAATGCAATCAATATTTAAAACAGATGTAATGCATGAGTTATTATTAGGGAACGTCTTACCACATGTCGATATGTTTTTATCTTAGACCGGCCCCATCCCAGTTCTTTCATTTCCAGCATATACTAGCTATCACGGTTTTCATTTATTTTCAGCATATACCGGCTATCACGGTTTTTCAATTAGATCGGCCCCCTCTCGGTTCTTTTATTTCATGCATATGCATATGAACAATGATATGAAATATACGTATGAACAATATTATAAAAACAAACATGAATTCTGTAGACTGAGGTTTCAACCCAAGAGGGGGGTGAATTGGGTTTTAAAAAACTTTTTGCAAATTAAAACACAAGTTTGTAAAACAAATACCCCAACAAGCATATAACCAACTAATATTTGCTGTAAATAAAGAGTTTAAGGAATAGATGATGCAAACTCAGTTTATAGTAGTTCAGCAATATCATAATCGTTTCGACCCTACGTCCACTCTCTTTAAAAAACCTTCTTGAAGTACTCCACTAAGAAACTTAGTCGTGCAACTTCACGGGTGTTGCATAAACCTTACAATTCCTTCTTCTTGGAAGCAAACCCCTTCCTCTCGGAAGCAAAAACCCCTTCATTTCGGAAGCAACTCCCTTCCTTTCGAAAGCAACTCCCTTCTTTTCGGAAGCAAATCCCTTTGCAATAAACACCATAAAGAAATAGTAGAGAGACAACAATGGAAGCTTATACAACTGAATAATGTCTCTCTTTCTAGGTAAAGCTTGAAAAATGGCTCAACAATCAAATTTTCAAAGCTTTTTGAGTATCAATGAGTAAAAACTTGTTTGAATGTGTAATGCTCTTTTTTTAAATGATTAATAGAGTGGGTTTATATAGCCTTGAGGTAATATGCCCGTTTGTAACTTATTTTGTCCATTTAGATACAAGTTGTGCTGAAATCTTGCGTCCCAACGGTCATATTTTTTGAACTACCAGTCGACTGGGTCCTCTTTAAAAATCACGTTTTTAAGGCTGTTGAAGGTACTAGTCGACTGGGTATTACTTACCAGTCGATTGGAAACCTTCTGCCCAGATTACTAGTCGACTGGGTAGTTCCTACCAGTCGGCTGGGAAGTCTCTAACCAAAACACTAATCGTCTGGTATGAAGCATCCAATCAACTGGGAACACACTGACCTTTATACCAGAAGACTAGTATGAGTACCCAGTCAACTGGGTTGCTTTAACAATCTAGTTTTCATGTGTTAAATAGATTTTAACTTTAAAAACATTTGTTTAAAAGGTTATATTAAAATGGTTTTTCAAAACGAGCCATTGGACAAGCTAATTACCTGAACAAGTGAGACTTACAACTTGATTTAATGCCATAGACCTATTCTAGCTCTTCTATCTTCACTTGATGTTTGATTCGGGTTGAGTTCTTGCACCTCGATCCTTGGTTGAATGTTCTTATTGCTTAATACACTTAGATAGCATCGTTAGTATAATAAGAGTTGTGTTTTTTCATCATTAAAATACAAGTGAGGGTCAACAATCTCCCCCTTTTTGATGATGACAAAACTAATAAGAGAAAACAGTTTAAGAAAAACTAAATGTTAGGTTTTTGAGAAAAATTGGGTAGAGTTTCCTCTGTTTTTTGAGTAAAACCAACCTGTAAATAAGTAAACGCAGTTTATTTTCAACTCAACTAGCCAAGACAACATATATAAACATATTCTAATATCTTTGGAGCAATGCTCCCCCTAAATCTATACATTATGTTGAGTTTACATTAGATTTTCATATTTTTCTCATTTTTCTTCCCCGTTTTGACAACAGCAGAAAAGGGGGCAGAAACCAAAAAATAAACTATTTAGCTACCATAATCATCAAAAATATGCATAAACAAACTTGCATGTGAAAATTTGGCTCCATTCAGAGTTAGAAAGCCTTCCCAAGAACCTAGAAGTTTTCATACAAGCAGAAAAAGTTTCAAAGCATATATCCAAATTTAAGCAGATATAAAGCATGCAACTATATTACACATATGTAAAACAAGTGTATGAAATAGGTCTAAGCATAAATAATCGATAGATACACCAGTCTATACAAATTAGGCTTCGTAGAGCCGAAACATAAGTATAAATACAATAAAATATGTTTGTGCTAAGACTCTAAAACAGTAAAATACTAAATACATCATAAAGATGACAGAAAATAGACTCAAAGAGCGGGAGAGCCTGAGCTGTCATGAATGAGATCCTGAATCTTAGCTAGGGAACTGTTGCGTGTTTATTTACCTAAATTAATAAGCAAATAATCGCACTCATTTTACTTGCAAGTGCACAAGGTCAGCAGTGTAGTACAGTATGCGAAAGCAAGATCATCTCCACAGGGATTGGTAAAGTTCGGTTTTAGAATTAGTTTCTTCAAAGTAAAAAAGAAATAAATAACTGTTGAATGTGATTTGATAATAATAAAGACATTGGGCTTTGATATCCACCACTAGTCATACTTTCCCAATTGTATAATGTATCAGTGCACTAGCCTTATCATGTATACCTAATGGTCACCAACCTAAGGGCATGGTATCTACTCCTTAAGCTATTGATTTCCCTAAGCAACGAGTTAGGTATGGTATCTACTCTAACTCTTTTCTTCCTTAAGGGATTCAGCATGGTATCTACGTGAGTTGTTCCTTAAGAAAGCATAAGATTTATGGAAATCGACAGCCACATGAGACCTAGGGCATGGTATCTACTCCCAGTTTCCCATATTGATTAATCCAAGAATCCGGTGTGGATATCTTTTGTTACTAATGTTAGACCCAAGACTTGGTCATCCAAATTGATCTAACTAACCAATCCATACCACATGCATACGTTGGCCATACACATACATATAAGGAATTTAAATAAGCACAGACATTAATCAAGTTAAGCAACATAATAAAGGCTATTGGCAAAGATTTTATCAATGAATAAATATATGAGAAAGCATAACTAGGGCTTCAATCGAGCCCTATAAGAAAGTTAGTTACACATACTGTCTAAGATAAACATCATATATAAACTAAACATAAAGAGAAGAATAAACCCGAGAGAAGAGGCGTCAATTCTCTCCCAAAGCTTACAATTCCAAGTAAAAGATAAAAGAAGTGATCTAAGAAAGGATCTAAGATCGGATGATTTGTTGTGTGTGTTTACAGGTGTATTTATAGGGCTTGAATAGTCCTACAGGGTTCTGGAAACCCTAATTTCCAAAAATGCAAAACCTATTTAATTTCTAAAACTGGTTCTGTCGCTTTACTGTTCACACCTATACATGTGCGCTCAATCGTATGCGCCCTGCGCTCGATTGCAAGTGCTGCGCTCGATCCTTCTTGCGTGCGCATGATCGCACGTGCGCTCGATCGCACTTGACCAGAAGCTGCTTCATGATTTCTAGTTTTTTCCTTTAGGCCAAAAATTGCTTCTTTTTCCTCCAAGACCCTATAAACACATGTGAAACATAAAAATGAAGTAAAATGGACTAAATGAACATAACTAAGGACCTAACAAATGTAAATAAGGGGGCTTAAATATGAATATTTAAGCACTTATCACACCCCCAAACTTACATATTACTAGTCCCTTAGCAATATGAAACGAAACTAAAATAAAAAATAACAACACACAGATAGATCCAATGTTCATAGTGTCCATAAAAGTTTAAGTCTTACAACAAAACTATGATGCGCATTCATGAGCAAGCTTAACAAATATAAACATATTTTTGCAATAAATAAGAGTTTTGAACGCAAATCACTTTCATGAGGCAATTTAAGACATCACAAGTTCGACTTTGGTGTGTGGTAAACTAGCACATAAAAGATTAGGTTTCCAAATAATTCTAACGTGTGTGGTTCGATGTCTCAAGATTCACCAAATTTCCTATTAGAATCAATAAAGATGGCATAAATTTTCTTCTTTTCTTTTGTTTGCGATATTTTTGCCAAGTTAGTTCCCTCAAGCTTTTTATTTGACTCATATAACGAATGTTTAGCCAGTGACTCCCAAACCAGATGGTTTTAGGGCATTAGGTGTAAAGATACCCCTAAGGACTTACTAACTCTAGTAAAAAAGGCTACGAAACTAACTGGTCTCAATGCTCTAATCAGAATTTCCGCCTTTTGACGTGACATTCACTGCTTACTGAGGCAAGAAGGTCAGTTACTCAGCGAAAAGTTCTTTTTATTGATCATCAAGAGCATTTTTTTATCATTTTTTTATTTTCTTATGCTAAAATGTTAATCTAATAGGTCATCTGGTTCACAGTCAAGCAAAAGAAACATATGAATCAAAATTACATGTCATACCCCACACAATTATGTGCTAATGTGCTCGTGATTGCTTAGGTCAAACTTATGAATCCTTAAATGCCTAAAAGGAATTGATCTAGGTTCAAAACTTAATTATTGGCCTATATATTCAAAGTGTTAAGCTCACTAATAAAATCAAATTATGTTGTTTGTTTAGATCACTCAAAAATTTATTGGACAGAATGAACATGCATTTATCTATGAAAACAACAACACAAAAAAAAAATGGGACATGATGAGTGTGTGAATGTGTCCCCATACCCCCAAACTTAAATTGCACACTGTCCTCAATGTGTGAATAGCATGGAAGGAGCTAACCTGGGAGATGGAGAACTGTATGGCTGGCATGGCTCGTAGCACGCCTCTAAACTTTAGCTAGATGCACTCACTCTGTCATTGAAAAAGAAAGACAAACAAACATGAAATGGAAAATGAGTAATAATAAATAGAAATAAAAAGATAAATACTAACAAGAAACAAAAAAAAATACTAAAAATGATATGCTTTGGAGTGCCTCCCATGAGTGCTAAGTTTAACGTCGTCAGCCAGACGTGGTACCCTCTCACTGCTGATCATCAGGTGGTGCAGTCGAAGAGGTATTGCGTGTTGGAGGTAGACGATCAAGGATAGCCTACACCATCGCCTCCTGGCATGCAAACCATGTCTCCAAACTATCTATGTGCTAATGCACGAGTGTGGTAGCGGCAGAGACCTCACCTCGGAAGGAGGACGGCTCAGCTAGAAAGTGCTGGGACTCTATGGGTCCCATGTTCAAATGGTTCTCCTCTAGTACTGGGCTAACTACAGGGGTCTCAGTCTCCATACGATCCTCCTCGACTCTCTCAGCTGTAGGAGCAGGTGCTGTGAGTCATCGAGGCATGTGCAAGAGGCTATGTGTCCACTGAGCCTTCCCGAAAAAAGGATGCTCTCACATTGGTCTGTCGCTAGTGGTCCCCTTAATCCCTTTCTTCTTGAGTATGTAGGAAAGTAGGAACGGGAAAGGGAGAACCCATGCATTGGCCGTGGTGGTCTGACAGCCATGGACGTGATCCCATAATTTATGTAACTGGCTCTATATAACAGACAGGATAGAGTACCAGTGACCTATATGGAAGGCATATAAGGTCTGTAGAAATTAGTCTCGCCACTGTGTCTTGTGCCCCAATTGACACACATTGCGCTGAAGGTTAATGTCGACAAGCCAAAGTTGTGGAGGCAACTTTGACCAGCTAGCTTGGTTGTTGTGTCTGTCGGCGTACTGACCAGCGCACATATCCTCAATAATCTCAGTCAGGGCAAAAGACTCCGGCTGTTCCTCGATATCGGTGTCCTCCGGAGGGGACTCATCAGAGCAATGAAAAGCAGTGGCAATGTCGGCACTAGTCACTTCTACGGGTGCGCCCTGGACTGAAGAAGTCAGTACTCCCGGTCTGCTACAGTCAAAGGATAGGCTTGCATAGAATTGGACTATGAGCCGGGTGTAAGCAGTCGAGCAAGCCAGCTTGAAAAGCCTTTTCAACCCTAGATGTCTAAATGCTTGGACGGCCCATTGAGTGGCGTCCATGTGCTTGAATACGTCATCAATGGCGAAGGTGGTCTCGAATAATAGCTCTCGCTGCTCGATGCTAGGCCGGGATGACGAGGCACGGCTGCTTGAAGCATGGGAGGTGGAAGCAGATGGTTTGGACATGCTGATACTCGCTTCTGCCAAATTTGTGATTGATCTTGAATAGGTGCACTCAATCGCACACTAGGATATGCACTCGATCGCAACTACTATACGCTCGATCGCACACAGTCAGGTTTTTCCTCGAACAGTTGGTATGCAACGAAAAACTGAGAGCTGTAAAAATGACACGACCATAAGTCCAAACCCCTGTAATAAGAACATACACAATCAATCACCCAAGATATGCATAATATAAGAGGAAAAATATAAATTAAACAACTTGTGTGATAGTGTGTATATAAGTTACAGAAAATTGGTAATGGTCCTACCGTGTGAGTGTGATGTAAATGGAAAATGGGGATAAGATGAGATAGAGAGAGAGAGAGAAAGAGAGGGAAATAAATAGGAAAAATGTGTTTGTGATTTTGATTTAGCTGAGCAAGATAGGGATGGTTTGTGAATGTGGAGCTGCTAAAGGTGAGAGAGTGGGAGTGAGTGAAGAGAGTGCGTGAGTGAGGGCAGAGTGCGAGTGAGTGAGCTAAGTGAAATGAAGGGTGAGTGAGTGAGTGAACTGTTTATCACGAGACTGTCTGCCATGAGTGTGCTCGATCGCAATTAGATTGCGCTCGATCGCACTCTTAGCTCGAACACACTGAATTATGCGCTCGATCGCAAGCAGTGTGCATGGATAAAAGTAAAACTTACTACAGCTGACAAATGATAAATTTGGAACAATACGTCCTTACCATATGTTAGTGATCTCAGTACCACTAACCTCTGTAAAGATGCTTGAGCTGTATGGGTAATCGAAATGAACTTGCTCAAGCACTCTCGTGCTATAGTGCTAGTTGGTTGGAAGGAAGCACTTAGTGTCCACCTCTTGTGGCTCCAGTGCTTTTGTTTCAGCTGTATACTGTACTGATTCAAGTGCCAAGTCTTCATCTCTTAGAAGAAAGTTAATATCGAGGTAAGGCTTGGCTCTGTGTCCATTTATCGTAAAGGGCTAATTTCTGTTGGGGCCATAGACTTCTAATGCACCATGAGAGAAGACCTTGGTGACCATATACGGACCGTACCATCTGGACTTGAGCTTGCTTGGGAACAGTCTTAATCGTGAGTCATATAGCAACACCTTTTGTCCTATATGGAACTCCTTCCTTACTAGTTATTTGTCATGATAGGCTTTTGTCCGTTCTTTGTACAACTTGGCATTCTCATAGGCGTCATATCTCAATTCTTCAAGTTCATTGAGATGCAACTTCCTTTTCTCACCCGCTTGTCTCATGTTGAAGTTGAACTGCTTTATGGCCCAATACGCTCGATATTCTAATTCCACTAGGAGATGGCATGCTTTTCCAAAGACTAGGTGGTAGGGGGATATGCCAATTGGAGTCTTATAAGCTGTCCAATATGCCCATAGAGCATCATTTAGGCGTAGAGACCAAACCTTTCGATTAGGCTTCACTGTCTTTTCGATTCCCTTGATCTCTCGATTGCTTATCTCCACTTGGCCACTGGTTTTAGGATGATAGAGAGTGCCAACTCTATGAGTGATCCTATATTTTCAGAGTAGTTCGGCAAACGAGCGATGATGAAAGTGGCTGCCCCCATCACTGATGATTGCTCTTGGAGTCCCAAACCACGTAAAGATGTTAGCATGTAGAAACTTTACAACTACTTTGTGATCATTAGTTTTTGAGGGGACAGCCTCGACCCATTTGGACACATAATCCACACCCATAAGAATATATAAATAACCAAAGGAGTTAGGAAAGGGTCCCATGAAATCAATGCCCCATACATCAAAAAGTTCTACTACATAAATATTCTGTAGGGGCATCTGATTTCGGGAAGAGATGTTACCTGTCCGCTGGCACCTATCACATGAGCTACAAAAGGAGAAAGCATCTTTAAATAGATTAGGCCAATAAAAACCAGATTGTAGTACCTTAAGAGCTGTTCGTTTTGCCCCAAAATGTCCTCCACAAGCAAACTGGTGGCAGTGTTGCAATAAGCTCAAGTGCTCCTCTTCTGGGATACATCGCCTGATGATTTGATTGGGGTAGACTTTGAAAAGGTAAGGATCATCCCATTAGTAGTGTCTTGATAGAGATATCAGCCGTTTCTTTTCTTGAGTGGTCATGCTTGAGGGAAAAACTTGAGCAGTTAGATAATTTACTATGTCAGCGTACCATGGAAGTTTTACCTCTAGTGCGAACAGTTGTTCATCAGGGAAGTTCTCATTCAAAGGCAACTCGTTATCATCATTCTTATATGGTAGCCTTGACAAATGATCTGCAACTACATTCTTGCTGCCTTTTTTGTCTTTGATTTCCAAATCGAACTCTTGTAATAGGAGTACCCATCTGATTAGCCTAGGTTTTGCATCTTTCTTAGAAAACAAATATCTTAAAGCAGCATGGTCAGTGAATACTATAACTTTAGAACCAATAAGATATGATCTAAACTTCTCTAAAGCAAAAATAACAGCTAATAATTCTTTTTCAGTAGTAGAATAGTTAAACTGAGCATCATTTAAAGTTCTAGAAGCATAATAAATAACATGAGGTACCTTATTGATTCTTTGACCTAAGAAAGCTCCCAAGGCGAAGTCACTGGCATCGCACATTAATTTGAAAGAGAGATTCCAATCTAGTGTCATCATTATTAGGGCAGAGGTGAGAAAATTCTTCAAGGTGTTGAAAGCTTGCATGCAATCATCATTCCATTCAAACTTGGTATCTTTAGCCAATAATGCACAAAGAGGTCTTGAGATTTTGGAGAAGTCCTTGATGAATCTTCTATAGAAACCAGTATGTCCAAGGAAACTTCTAATGCCTTTAACTGTGAGAGGGGGAGGTAACTTTGCAATGATGTCTATCTTAACCTTGTCTACCTCAATACCTCTGTTTGAGATGGAGTGACCTAACACAATACCTTGCTGAACCATGAAGTGACATTTCTCCCAATTCAATACTAAGTTGCTCTCTTCACATCTCTTTAGGACATTCTCTAAATGATTTAGGCATTCATCAAAAGTGGAGCCAAAGACACTAAAATCGTCCATGAATACCTCAATGTACTTTTCTACCATATCAGAAAATATGCTCATCATACATCTTTAAAAAGTGGCTGGTGCATTGCATAATCCGAACGATATTCTTCAATAAGTAAATGTACCGAAAAGACATGTGAAGGTAGTCTTTTCTTGATCTTCGGGTGCTATAGCAATTTGGTTGTACCCACTATACCCATCCAAGAAGTAGTAATAGCTGTGACCGGCTAAGCTCTCAAACATTTGATTAATGAATAGCAAAGGGAAATGATCTTTTCTAGTTACCTTGTTTGGTTTTTGGTAATCAATACATACTCTCCAACCCGTTGTTTTTCTCGTAGGTATGAGCTCATCATTTTCGTTTTTTACAACGGTAATCCCTCTCTTTTTAGGAATAACTTGGACCGAGCTCACCCGTTTGCTATCCGATATAGGGTAGATGATGCCAACATCTAGTAGCTTCAATACCTCGGCCTTCACTACCTTCTTCATGTATGGGTTAAGTCTTCTTTGAGCATCTCGCGTGGGCCTTGCTTCTTCTTCAAGGTAGATACTATGCATGCATTTTGCTAGGCTTATCCCCTTAATGTTAGCAATGGTTCACCTAATAGCAGATCTATGCTCCCTAAGAACTCTTAACAGCTTCTCTTCTCCTCCACTACTCAAGTTAGCAGCTACAATCATAGATAAAGTCTTCTTTTCTCCCAAATAGGCATATGCTAAATGCTCGGGTAGCTGCTTTAGCTCCAATGTTGGTGCCTGGACAATAGAAGGCAGAAGAGTAGCATTAGTAGGTATGAGAGCTTCAAATGGAGGAGTATACTTACTAGAGTGTTTTGGAGAGGTCTCAAGGAGTTGCACAGCTGTGATTATGTCATCAGTGACATCTTTAGGTTCTTGCTCAATCTCCACCTCTGTGAAGCTTATGGGTGATGGTAGTCTCCAATGGATCAATGTGTTGGACCTGAAAAAATTGCTCAACAAAGTTTTGTATTATACATACATTAAAGCATTCCAAGTCATCTTGAGGAAGTCTCATTGCATCAAATATTTTAAACTCTATTTTCTCACCATTGATTTTCATACTTACTATACCCTTTTTCACACAAATCTTAGTGTCGGCAGTTCTCATGAAGGGTCTCCCTAATATGATGGGCAATGGCAATGGCAACGGCATAGGGCATTCCTCCATGTCTAATATAATGAAATCAGCAAGTAAGATGAACTCACCAACCTTTACTAGGACGTCCTCGAGAATACCCCTAGGTATTTTAATACTCCCATCTGCCAATTGTAAGGTAATAGAAGTCGGTTATAGCTCCCCCAAACCTAGGGTTTCGAATACCGTGTATGGTAGTAAGTTTACACCCGCTCCTAAGTCTAGTAATGCTTTTTCAAACAGTTGATCACCTATTCTATAGGGAATAGTAAAACTACCCTGATATTTTAGTTTTGGTGGGAGTTTTCTTAGTAGTACAATACTTACTTCTTCAGTTAATGCTACAGTCTCATGTTCTTGAAATTTTCTTTTATGAGTGCAACAATCTTTTAAGAACTTAGTATAGGCAGGTATTTGGTGAATTGCATCCAGTAAAGGAATGTTAATTTCAACTTTCCGCAAGGTTTCAAAAATATCAATTAGTTTATTGTCTTTCTTTTGTTTTACTAACTTTTGCGGGAAGGGTGGAGCATTCACATTCTCTGTTTCACTTACTTTTGATGCCAATGGTTTTTCTGTAGTTGCAGACTCGTCGGATCCTATCACTTTGCCATTTCTCAAGGTTGTGACAGCCTTTAGTTATTGATGCCCCCTAGGGTTGGGTAGTGTTTGAGCTAGGAGCTCTCCTTGCTTTCTACCATTAAGCTCTTTAGCCAGTTGTCCCATTTGTACCTCTAGTCTTTGAATTGCTTGCTCATGTGTTGCAGTGGTTTGTCTTTGTTGAGTCTTGAACTGTTCTTGTGACATCATTAATTGCTGCTGCTGAGTGGCCAGTTGTCTCACAAGACTTTCGAGGTCGTTCTTCTTTGGTTTAGGAGTAGCATGAGCAGTGGGCTGGGGGTTTCGTTGCTGTCCTTGATTGTTCTGATTATTGCTCCATGAGAAATTCGGGTGATTCCGCCATCCAGGGTTATATATGTTTGCATAAGGGTTATTCTTCGGCGGATAGTTATTAGGTCCCACATAATTTGCTTGTTCTGTATCTACAGGTGAATACAAAGGACAAGTATCATTATTATGGTTGTATTGGGAACATATTGCACATACCTGGAGTGGGGTAGATGGTAGGCTGGATGAGGCATTTTGAGCAGCCATGGCTTTTACCAATAAGTTTAGTTTCCTTTCCATCGCTGCTATTTGAGAGGAAGATCCTCCATTTAGATTTACCTCATACACACCTTTACCTTTGGTTACATGTCTACCTCGGGAGGAGAACTGCTGAGTGTGTTCACTGAAGGTTTCGAAGAGCTCCATCGCTTCTTTGCTGGTTTTCTCCATCAACACTCCTCCACAACCTGAATCAACAATATTTTTGTTAGTATCATTCAAACCTTCATAAAAAACTTGTACCAGTTCATCTTGAGGCAGGTTGTGATGTGAGCATTTGAGTAGCAGCTCGTTGAAGTGTCCCCATGCTTTGAAGAAGAGGTCCCCATCCTTTTGTTGCAATGACTGGATCTCCTTCCTCATTTGCCTTGTCTTTTGGGCTGGGAAAAACTTCCTCAGGAACTTGCTTGCCAACTCCTCCCAAGTGTGGATGGAAACTGTAGGCAAAGAATTATACCATAGTTTAGCATTATATTTCAAGGAAAAAAGGAACAGAATTAACCTTATTCCTTCTTGGTCTAGGCCTTGTATGTGCTGGAACTTGCAAAGAACGAAAAATTCTCGGAGGTGCAAGTGTGGATCTTCATTAGGAGTACCCCTAAAGCGAGTCAAAGCATTCAATATTTACGGAGATATGTAATAGTTTCCTGCCACCTCAGGTTGATATGTAATGCATGATGGTTGATCAATGTTCCATGGGATAAAGGAGTGCTTTATCGGTACTCGTGCAGGTGGTTGCTGGTTTTCGAGCTGTTCCGCCATTGGTGTTTCATTCTCGACTTCTTCTTCGTTCTCCTCAAAGTTGTCCCTAAGCCTTTGTCGGATGGTCCATTCAAGCTTGGGATCGAGGGGAAAGAATGTTGGATGTCGGGATCGAAGTCCGTGTATAAATCAGGTCAAACCAGCTTCAGTGCAACAATTCAACTCTGCTGCTCGGGTAACTCTCTGTCTTAATTGCGTTTGATCGCACAGAAGGCTGCGATCAATCGCAAGTATCACAGAAAGTGTGATTTAGGGTTTGGTGTGCCTAAAACAAAAAATAAATCGATTAGGTTTTGATGAAAAACAAAGATCGTAAACAGAAAATAAAATAATAACAACAATGATTAAATAAAAGTAATTCTCAAAGGAACTTTAATGCAATCCCCGACAACGGCGCCAAAAACTTGTTGTGTGTTTATTTACCTAAATTAATAAGAAAATAATTGCACTCGTTTTACTTGCAAGTGCACAAGGTCAACAGTGTAGTATAGTGTGCGAAAGCAAGATCATCTCCACAGGGATTAGTAAAGTTCGGTTTTAGAATTAGTTTCTTCAAAGTAAAAAGAAATAAATAACTATTGAATGTGATTTGATAATAATAAAGACATAGGGCTTTGATATCCACCACTAGTCATACTTTCTCAATTGTATAATGTATCAGTGCACTAGCCTTACCATGTATACCTAATGGTCGCCAACCTAAGGGCATGGTATCTACTCCTTAAGCTATTGATTTCCCTAAGCAACGAGTTAGGCATGGTATCTACTCTAACTATTTTCTTCCTTAAGGGATTCAGCATGGTATCTGCGTGAGTTGTTCCTTAAGAAAGCATAAGATTTATGGAAATCGACAGCCACATGAGACTTAGGGCATGGTATCTACTCCCAGTTTTCCATGTTGATTAATCCAAGAATCCAGTGTGAATATCTTTTGTTACTAATGTTAGACCCAGGACTTGGTCATCCAAATTGATCTAACTAACCAATCCATACCACATGCATATGTTGGCCATACACATACATATGAGGAATTTAAATAAGCACAGGCATTAATCAAGTTAAGCAACATAATAAAGGCTATTGGCAAAGATTTTATCAATGAATAAATATAAGAGAAAGCATAACTAGGGCTTCAATCGAGCCCTATAAGAAAGTTAGTTACACATACTGTCTAAGATAAACATCATATATAAACTAAACATAAAGAGAAGAATAAACTCGAGAGAAGAGGCGTCAATTCTCTCCCAAAGCTTACAACTCCAAGTAAAAGATAAAAAAAAAATGATCTAAGAAAGGATCTAAGATTGGATGATTTGTTGTGTGTGTTTATAGGTGTATTTATAGGGCTTGAATAGTCGTAGAGGGTTCTGGAAACCCTAATTTCCAAAAACACAAAACCTACTTAATTTCCAAAACTGGTTCTGCCGTTTTACTGTTCACGCCCGTACATGTGCGCTCAATCGCATGCACCCTGCACTCGATCCTTCTTGTGTGCGCACGATCGCACACATACTGCACTCGATCGCACTTGACCAGAAGCTGCTCCGTGATTTCCAGTTTTCTTCCTTTATGCCCAAAATGGCTTCTTTTTCCTCCAAGACCCTATAAACACATGTGAAACACAAAAATGAAGTAAAATGGACTAAATTAACATAACTAAGGACCTAACAAATGTAAATAAGGGGTGCTTAAATAATATTTAAGCCCCTATCAGGAACTCTCGGTGCACTCTCGGTGTAGCTCGAAGTCATACTGGAGGTGCTCAATGGAGGAGCTCAACATCCGGAATCCGAACTGCATGGTCAGTAGGAGGCTCGTGATAGCCTGAAGTAGATCACCGTACCCAGCTTGACCAGCACTCGAGTCACCCAGAGGAGGTGTTCAAGCATCCGTATCCATATCAGCAGCAGCAGCAACATCCTCATCATCACTATTGTCATCCTTTCCAATCTGAATGTGCTTCCCGAACTTGGAGTAGATGAAGTCATCGCGGACCGTGCATCCCATATCTTCAGCGATGAGACATTGATGATGTTCTTTGGCCTGATATCCTGAGCCTCGGAGGTAGAAAGAGGCACTCAGAAGTGCTAGAGTATGAGCGTGATGAGCATCTCGTAGGGAAGACATCCAGAGTCGTTTGCTTCGCTATTAATCATGTTGGCGAGCAGCAAGGGGTATACATTGAAGTGGTGCCCAGTTTTAAGGCACCAAATCAATATTGTATCTATCTTAGATAGATAACCCCCGACTCTCTAGTCTTGGGTGGATGGTCCAACTCACTATGAGATTGAACAATGTTGAATCTAGGGGTATATCACTACATGTGTGAAATGTAGTGGGTTTGTACACATAGTTAGGGTCGCCCCTAACTATCTGACAAGCCTCCTCAACTTCAAAATTGTCTAGCCATCCATCCAGACTCCATTGGATCCCTCCCACAGGGATCCTCAA
Source organism: Bretschneidera sinensis (assembly GCA_023935145.1). Lineage (NCBI taxonomy): Eukaryota > Viridiplantae > Streptophyta > Magnoliopsida > Brassicales > Akaniaceae > Bretschneidera > Bretschneidera sinensis. The sequence goes on from CM043700.1 coordinate 43,621,635, forward strand.
AATTCTCATTAAGAGGTCAGTGTTGACCTCAAACTCTACACCCATAACACAAGTTCTGAATCTTAGAGCCAGTAGACTGGGTTTCACCAAGTTTGCATAAAACTGGTGAATCAGTCGCGGGTAGTATTTCTTATGCACCTTGACTAGTGAGGTCAGGTGTATTGCCTCAAAAGCAAGTAAAATATCGAAATTACCATGATGAATAGAGTCGAAGTCGACAACTCTACCCGTCATGATTTTCTTGTTGCAAATTACTGAATTATACCTGGCCTTCGCTGCAAGACTGGAAAACAGAGACTCATCAAGCTCTGTTATGGGCTTCTTGCTTGATGAGCCAGCCACACTCTTCCCCTGTGACTCCGAAGCTGTTGATTTGGTGGACCTTGGCCTTGTAGGCGCATAGGGTCCCCCAATGGTGGTCTTTATCCAGATTCTTTCGGACATTTTGGAAGAAATGGGGTTTTTGGATGAAAGTGGTTTTAAGAGGAAACGAGAGATTCTAATAGTAGAAAGTTGAAATAGATGTTTGGGATGAGTAAATCATTGTGTTTAGGTAGTGTTTTGAAGGCTTTAGGATTAAAATGGCGAGATTTTATAGAGAGAGAAAGCTAGGGTTTTTGAAAATGGCATAAAAATCTGGAAAAAATGAAGAGCCTATTTATAGAATCACAATACCAGTCGACTGGGTCCATTTGCAAAGATGAATATTTTGGATACCAGTCGACTAGGTCAGGGTACCAGTCGACTAGAAGAATAGGCAGAGAGATGCCAGTCGACTGGGTAGTTCTTACCAGTCGACTGTGGTGATAACTGAATTTCAAAATTTTGGCTCAAAACAAGGTCTAGTTGAACTAGTCGACTGGTATTGACTTACCAGTCAACTAGGAAATTAGGCAGTGACTTTCGGGTCGACTAGGATAGACTTACCAGTTAACTGAACTCTTTGAGAAACTTTTCAGTTTTGAGTCTTAGCACGAAATTTGTTTATCTATGCCATCTTGTGTGAGAAAAATATTAAACAAGGATTAATACTCATTCACTAGATGTCAAATATTCATAATGATGAATGATGAAGCAATTAGACATTCAGTTTATCATAGTCCAACAATCTCATTAATAGTCTAATTTTACAGAAGCTAGTTTCACTTAGAGGTTTTGTAAAAATGTCAGCAATTTGATCTTCTGATGGTATAAATTCTAGTCTTATATCACATTTTTGAGCATGGTCTCTTAAGAAATGATGTCTAATTTCTATGTGTTCAGTTCTAGAGTGCTGAATAGAGTTCTTGATTAGGTTGATAGCACTAGTATTATCACAATGAATTGGGATACTTTTAAAGATCATGTCATAGTCTTCTAGTTGTTGTTTCATCCATAATACTTGAGTGCAACAACTTCTAGCTGCTACATATTTCGCCTCGGTGGTTGATAGTGCAACTGAGTTTTGTTTCTTGAAAAACCAAGAGGTTAACATTGCACTTAAGAATTGGCATGTTCCACTTGTGCTTTTTCTATCTAACCTACATCCAGCAAAATCAGCATTTGAATATCCTACAAGCTCAAAAGATGAATCTCTATAGTACCATAATCCTATGGTTTGAGTTCCTTGTAGATTTCTAAGGATTCTTTTTACTGCAACTACATGTGATTCCTTAGGATTAGCTTGAAATCTAGCACACATGCATACACTGAACATTATATCAGGTCTACTTGTAGTCAAATAAATCAAAGCTCCTATCATGCTTCTATAATATTTAGTATCTACGCATTTACCTCCTTTATCAAGATCAAGTTTTGTCGTTGTGCTCATAGGAGTTCCAAGTGGCTTTGAGCTTTCCATCCCGAACCTCTTTAGTAGGTCCTTAGTGTACTTTGATTGATTGATGAAGATGCCTCCTTTTAATTGTTGGATTTAAAGTCCAAGGAAGTAGATAAGTTCTCCCATCATGCTCATTTCAAACTCACCTTGCATGCATTTTTCAAACTTTTGACACATAGATTCATTAGTAGCACCAAATATAATATCATCAACATATATTTGACTAGTAAAGTGTCAATTTTGTGAGTTTTTGTAAAAAGTGTTGTGTCTATCTTACCTCTTACAAAGTCATTGCCAATCAAAAATTTACTTAGTCTTTTATACCATGCCTTTGGAGCTTGCTTCAACCCGTATAAGGCTTTAGAAAGCTTGTAGACATGATTTGGAAGACTAAGATTCTCAAATCCAAGAGGTTGCTCAACATAAACCTCTTCTTCTATAAAACCATTTAAAAATGCACTTTTTACATCCATTTGAAATAACTTAAACTTATTAAAGCATGCAAAGGCTTATAACATTTGAATAGCTTCTAATCTAGCTACGGGAGTATAGGTCTCATCAAAGTCTATTCCTTCTTCTTGATTATATCCCTTAGAAACTAGTCTAGCCTTGTTTCTAGTTACTATTCCATTTTCATCCATCTTATTTCTAAATACCCATTTAGTTCCAATTATTGTATGATTCTTAGGTCTAGGAACTAGATTCCATACATTGTTCTTTTCAAATTGATTTATTTCTTCTTGCATTGCAATTATCCAATCATTATCCTTTTCAGCTTCAATAAACGTCTTAGGTTCTATTTGAGACAAATAGGCTACACAATTGCAAATATTTCTAATAGAGGAACGAGTTCTTACCCCTTGTGAAGGATCACCAATCACTTTATCAATCGGGTAATAATTTACATACCTCCAATCTTTGGGAAGACTATCCTCTTGTCGGCTTGTAGATGGTTGGTTTACTTTGAGAGTTTTTATCTCTCTATTTGTTTGAAGTGGACTCTCTTTTGGGTCAACAATGGTAGTAGGAATTTCCATTCTTGGAATAAAATCTACATCATCATTAAAAGAAACTTCTCTGCTTCTAATTGGGTTAGACTCATCAAGAGTTACATGTACGGATTCTTCTACCACTAGAGTTCTCTTATTGAAAACTTTATAAGCCTTACTAGAGGTTGAATATCCTAAAAATATTCCTTCATTGGTCTTAGAATCAAATTTACCCAAGTTAGTTTTATTGTTATTTAGTATGAAGCATTTACAATCAAAGGTACGAAAAATAAGAAATATTAGGCTTTCTACCTTTCCATAATTCATATAGAGTTTTGTCAAGCATAGGCCTAATTAAAATTCTATTTAAGATATAGCAAGATGTGTTTATCGCTTCAGCCCAGAAGTATTTTGGTAAATTATTTTCACAAAGCATTGTTCTTGAAAATTCTTCTAGAACTCTATTTTTCCTCTCAACAACTCCATTTTGTTGAGGAGTTCTAGGGGCTGAAAAGTTGTGATCAATTCCATTTTCATCACAAAATTTTGAAAAACTTTGGTTTTCAAATTCTTTTCTATGATCACTTATAATACTTGAAATACAAATTCCTTTTTCATTTTGAATCTTTTTGCAAAAGTTTTCAAATCTTTTGAAAGCTTATCCTTGTAAGCAATAAAAATAATAAAGGTATATCTTGAATAGTCATCAATAATAACAAGAGCATATTGATGGCCACCTAGACTAATGGTACTAATTGTACCAAATAAGTCGATATGCAAGAGTTTCAAAGGTCTAGTAGTTGAGACTATATTATTTGATTTAAAAGATATCCTAGTTTGTTTTCCCATTTGACAAGCATCACATACTTTGTCTTTTTCAAAATTGATTTTGAGAAGTCCAATGACTAAACCTTTTCTTGAAATGATTTTCAGCAAGTTCATGTTCACATGACCAAGCCTTCTATGCCATAGCCATGGATTTTCACTAATGGCAGGAAAACATTTTTCATTTTCGGAATGCAAAGATTTCAAGTCAACTATATAGATATTTTCATATCTATAGCCAACAAATTTAATCTTGTTACTCTTGATGTCTATAACTAGACAATGAAAGGTCTTAAATGTGACTTTGTTGCCTTTGTCACAAAGTTGACTAATACTTAGTAAATTTGTCTTAAGGCCTTGTACTAGCAATACATTATCTATGGTTGAGAAATCATTACCAACTTTTCCATGCCCGATGATCTTTATTTTTGTGTTCTCTCCAATGGTGACAAGTCCACCATCTCTTAGAGTTAGCTCCTTGAATACACTTTTATCACCAGTCATGTGTTTTAAGCATCCACTATCAAGGTACCAACAGTTATTCTTTTCCTTGGTGTAGAGACATATCTACATCACACAAGGATACACAATGGCATTTTTAGGTACCCAAAATTTCTTGAATCCTTTGGGGTTAGTCCTTGAAAATATGGTTCCTTTTGGGACCCATACTTTCTTAACAGTATATGGTGATCTATAGACATGTTGATGGTGCACAATCCTAGGATTATACTTATTGAAATTTCTAGGATTTCTTAGTTGTGCATGCCTATAATGCTTAGGATATAAGTTCCTAAGATATAAGTTTCTATTATAAGGAATATGAATATACATGTCATTTCCAGAAAATGTATGAAGATGATTCCTAGGATACATGCTTGCATTATCATGAGTATGCATATTATTTCTAGAATAATTATGATAGTAATTCCTAGGATATGCTTGTGCAGTGTGCAAGTCTTGGGTATACAAATTGTTCTTAGGATGCACATGATGATTATTCCTAACATGTGCATAAGCATTCCTTGAATGAGCATACATATAAGCATGAGTATTTCTAGGATTCTTCAATCTTATATTAGCATTAGAATTAGTATTTCTAGACATGCTATCATTCAATGAGGGTGTGATTTTAACCTTAGAATTAGAGGCTTCATTCACACATGAAGCTTTCATGAATAAGCCCTCTTTTGATTTTTGCTTGCCTAATGGAGAGTATCATAAACCACTTTTTCCTCTACTTAATCTTTGGCAAGAAAGCGCTTCATCAAGCTTTTCTTTACCGAGCATGAGTCTAGATATAGTACCATTCAATTCTAATATCTTCTTCTTTAAATTCTCATTTTCATCTTTGAGGATGTCATGAGAAGCATCATACAACAATGAAAATAATTTTTCTTTCCATTCTCTTAGACTTATCATCTCCTTAGAAAGGGTTGACACCTCTTTCTTAAGAGTAGAGTTCCTAGAATCGAATTTCTTCAATTTACCATGCATTTCATTTATAACTTCTAACAATTCTTCACTACTGCTCACAATGTTATTTTTAGAATAGGGAGAAGATAATACCTCATTTTCATCATCAATTGTCATAAGGTATAGGTTGGCAATTTCCTCATATTCGACTTCTTTATCCAAGGATTCTTCTTCTTCTTCGTCATCATTCCACAACAAGCATATAAACAATTAATATGTGTTGTAAATAAAAAGTTTAAGGAATAGAGGATGCAAACTCAGTTTATAGTAGTTCAACAATATTGGAATCGTTCCGACCCTACGTCCACTCTCATCAAGGAACCTTCTTGAAGTACTCCACTAAGAAACTTAGTCGTGCAACTTCACGGATGTTGCACAAACCTTACAATCCCTTCCTCTTGGAAGCAAACCCCTTCCTCTCGGAAGCAAAAACCCCTTCCTTTCGGAAGCAACTCCCTTTACAATAAACACTGTAAAGAAAACAGTAGAGAGACAACAATATAAGCTTATACAACTGAAAAATGTCTCTATTTCTAGGTAAAGCTTGAAGAATGGCTCAATAATCAATTTTCAAAGCTTTTTTAGTATCAATGAGTAAAAACTTGTTTGAATGTGTAATACTCTATTTTTAAATGCTTAATAGAGTGGGTTTATATTGCCTTGAGGTAATATGCCCGTTTAAAACTGATTTTGTCCATTTAGGTACAAGTTGTGCTGAAATCTCGTGTCCCAACAGTCATATTTTTTGAACTACCAGTCGACTGGGTCTTAGTACTAGTCGACTAGGTCCTCTTTAAAAATCACATTTTTAAGGCTGTTGAAGGTACCAGTCGACTGGGCATTACTTACCAGTTGACTGGAAACCTTTTGCCCAGATTACCAGCCGACTAGGTAGTTCTTACCAGTCGACTGGGAAGTCTTTGACCAAAACACCAATCGTCTGGTATGAAGCATCCAATCGACTGGGAACACACTGACCTTTATACCAGAAGACTGGTATGAGTACCTAGTTGACTGGGTTGCTTTAACAACCCAGTTTTCATGTGTTGAATAGATTTTAACTTTAAAAACATTTGTTTAAAATGTTATGTTAAAATGGTTTTTCAAAACGAGCCATTGGACAAGCTAATTACCTGAACAAGTGAGACTTACAACTTCATTTAATACCATAGACCTATTCTAGTTTTTCTGTCTTCACTTGATATTTGATTCGGGTTGCGTTCTTGCACCTTGATCCTTGGTTGAATGCTCTTATTGCTAAATACACTTAGATAGCATCGTTAGTATAATAAGAGTTGTGTTTTGTCATCACTAAAATACAGGTGAGGGTCAACAAATTCAGATATTTAAATTAGCTATCCTGATTATTCTCAAATTATTATTTGAAAAAATTTCACTAAATTCTTCTTCTTATAAATCACATCAAATCATCAATCATAGCTTGTCAGGATCCACTAAATTTCCTCTCCTCATAAATCATATCAAATCATCAAAGCATAAGTTAAAAATTTATTCTAATGTTATCACTAGGTATTTCACATTTATCTTGATTACTTAAAGTAAAGCTAACTCACCACATAGCACTTAGAGCTACCCGTGGATCACCTCCTTGCCTTTCCTGCTCCTCTCAGTAATTTCCCTCGGTTGCTGATCATCAACACCTGATATAATATTTATATTAAATTTCTAATTTATTTTTAAATTCTTTGTAATTTACACCGTTTAAAAATTCCCACTTTAAATTCCGGGAAATTTCATGTATGCTAAAAAATTCAAAAACAAACTTCACGTTATTACCTTCTGTTTTTCTAAGAGCTTCCCATGACTCTCTATAAAATTCTCCCGTAAGACCCTTCAAAAATTTACTCTTTCAACCTTTCTTTCAGTCCTCAAGTGTTTAAAGAAATAGAGTAATTTGAATTGTAGTTGAAGGAAAACCAAACAGGGTTTGGTAAGTAAAATAAATTACGTTTTTTATATATATAGTTTCCAAAAAATTTGTAACTTAATAGCCCCCCCTAAATTGGCTCCACACAAGGGGGCCTTACTGCCTTACATGCAACAAGGTCTCAACCTCCTGGCAACAGATGTTGCCACCTCTTGCCAGATTTTTTTTTTTGTCTTCTTTTGGAGAATCAGAATTTGTTTTTTCTTCTGGATGACTCCAGATATTTTTTTGAACTGTTTTACAAAAATTTAACTTTTCGCATTCAAATATTTATTATTTTAACTATATGTCATATTTATTAAAGCACTTCTTTACCCTGACTTTACAAATACAAGTATTACAGGAAGCTTCTGCTTCGGACCTGAGAGTTATAATATCTGGCGGCTTTCTGCTGATAGGCGGCTAATTGAATCTGGGCCTCATCCCAAGCTTCGTCGATGAGATCAGCACTCCTCCGTAAAGCTTCTTCATTGCTGTCGCTTTTAAAATTTTGTACTCGTAGTAAGGGCACCCAGATCTCAAAGGGGATGACCGCTTCGAAGCCGTAGGCCATGAAGAAGGGAGTTTCTCCAGTGGGTGTTCAGGCGATGGTTCGATATGCCCAAATTATGTATGGCAAGTGGTCGGTCCACTATCTGTCTGCCTTGTCTAACTTTCTTTTGAGGCTTTGTAAAAGCATTTTGTTGGTTACTTCGGCTTGTCCATTGGCCTATGGATACCCGACGGAGGAGAAGCATTGCTCGATGTTTAGTTTGTCATAGAACATTTTGAATCGAGTGCTATCGAATTGTATGCCATTGTCCGTTACTAGTATTCGGGGAATGCCAAAACGGCATACTATGGACTTCCAAACGAAGCTCCGAGCTTGGTGGTCGGTTATACTAGCCAGTGGTTTGGCTTTTACCCACTTAGTGAAGTAGTCTATTGCAACAATAAGGTACTTTTGTTAGCCTGACGCCCTGGTGAAAGGGCTGATGAGGTCCATCCCCCACATGGCAAAAGAGAGCGAGCTAGTGATCGAGGTGAGGGGATTCGTCGATTGATGGGAGATTATAGAGTACAATTGATAACTTTTGCACTTTTTCACCAATTCCATATCTTATCTTCGCATGCTGGGCCAATAGTAACCTTGACGAAGAATTTTAAAGGCCAGGGCTTAGCCTCTAAGACGGTTTTCGCAGACTCCTTCATGAACTTCCCGAATGACATAGTTGGCCTCGATCTGGCCTAGGCACTTTAGACAGGGCGTTGTGAGACCCCTCTTATATAACTGATCATCTATGACTGTGTACCGTGACGCTCGAGAGATGATTTTTTTGGCTTCGCTTCTTTCCTCAAGGAGCTGGCCATCCCGTAAATATCGGAGGATGGGATCATTCCAGGTTTCCACGTCAGTTACAGGTAGTACGGAGGTCTCTTAAATACTTATTACAACGAGTGTTTCAAGGTAGACTGCCTGCGTAGGCTTTGGCTATCGAGAGGAGGCGAGTCGAGTTAGGGAATCAACTTTTGAATTTTTTTTCCCAGGGGATCTGGTTGATCCGAATCACTTTGAACTTGGCGATGAGTTCTTTATCTTTCTCCAGGTAGCTGGCAATCGTTTCTCGTCGGGCTTCAAATTCCACATTGATCTGGTTTACCACCAATTGTGAGTCACTGTAAGCGTCTAGGGCTTCAATAGACAGTATTCTTGCTAACTTCATTTCGGCCAGCAATGCCTCGTACTCGACTTCGTTGTTTGAAGCATTAAACCCGAACCTTAAGGTGTACTTGTTAAGTGTTTAAATAATCATATTTAAGCCCCTTAATTTACGCTTGTTAGGCTCTTTGTTTATCTAATTTAGTATATTCTATTTCATTTTCATGTTTCATGTGTTTTTTATAGGGCTTTAACAAAAAGATGACATTTTGGAGTTCTAAGGAGTAAAAAGTAAAGTTCTGCAATCCAGCAAGGTGCGCTCAAGCACACCTCCCTTATGATCGAGCGCACAAACACATGAGCGCACACTTAGAAGGCTCGAGTGCACACATGCACTCTAGCGCAGACCACATATGCTCGAGTGCACACATACCAGAGGCAGCAGAACCAGATATGGAAAGAAGTCTCCGGACCTTGAATAGGAAATTAGGGTTTTGGGACATCCTTAGAGCCCTATATATAGCCTTGTAGAACACAGAAACTAGACCCTTTGTTTTAAACTTGAAGTTGCAAGCTTGGAGAGGAATTGACAACTCGTCTCTCGAGTCTTCTTCTGGTTTTATTTTTCTGTTTTTGTTTTATTATGGTTATAATGTTTAGTTCAACTAGCATGTGTAACTAAACTCTTATAGGGCTCGATTGAAGCCCTAATTATGCTTTTCCACATATATATTCATTGATTACCTTTGCCTATAGCCATGTTATAATGCTTAACTTGATTAATACCTGTTTGTATTTAAATTCCTCATATATGTGTGTCTGATCAACTTATGCATATGGTATGGATTTGTTAGTTGAATCAATTTGGATGACCGAGTCCTGGGTTCAACAATAGTAACAAAAGATATCCACATCGGAAACCGGGAGCGGACCAAAGCCTAGGTCCCGTGTGGTTACCGATCTCCACAGCCCTTATGCTCTCTTAAGGAACAACTTAGTATACACCCATGTTGAATCCCTTAAGAGAGAAAATAGTTAGAGTATACAGCATGCCTAACTCGTTGCTTAGGGAGATCAATAGCCTAAGGTGTGGACCAAACCCTTAGGTTGGCAACCATTAGGTATTCATAATAAGGCTAGAGCATTGGTACCTTACTTAATGGTAAAGTGTAATTAGTGGTGGATATCACAGCCCTATGTTCTTATTATTATTAACTCACACTTTACATTTATTTCTCTTTTTTACTTTAAGAAACTAATTCTAAATCGAAGTTTATCAATCCCTGTGGAAATGATCTCGCACTTACACACTATGCTACCATTGACCTTGTGCACTTGCAAGTAAAACAAGTACAATTATTTACTTATTTATTTAGGTATATAAACACACAACAAGTTTTTGGCACCGTTACCGGAGATTGCGCTTAAATTTCTTTTTAGAATTATCTTTCATTAATCATTGCTATTTCTTTTTCATTCTATTTCTACTTTTATCAAAAATCTCAAAAATTTTAAGTTTATGTTTTTATGTTATTTTTGTTTCATGAAACCCTAATCTAATTCCTTTTTGTTTTCTATTTCAGACACTCCAGGAGAGTTTTCTATGCCACTTGCGATCGAGCGCACCTTCTTGTGTGATCGAGCGCAATTGAGGCAGAGAGTTACCCGGGCAGCAATGTTTAACTGCTGCACTTAAGCGATTGTCACCGATTCATGCAAGGACTTCGATCCAAGTGTCCAACATTCTTTACCCTCGATATTGAGCTTGAGCGAACAATCCAAAAAAGGCTTAGAGACAACTCGGAAGATGTAGAAGAAGAAATTGAGGAAAAAGTACCAATGACGGAACAGTTAGAAAACCAACAACCTCCTGAGCAAAGACCGATGAAGTAATCCTTTATCCCACAGAACCTCGATCAACCATCCTGCATTGCTTATCAACCTGAGGCAGAAGACAACTACTATATATCTCCACAGATACTCAGTGCACTGACTCACTTTAGGGGTACACCTAATGAGGACCCACACTTGCACCTCCGAGAGTTCTTCGATCTTTGCAAGTTCCAGCACATTCGAGGCTTAGACCAATAAGGAATAAGGTTAATTCTTTTCCCTTTTTCCTTAAAAGATAATGCTAAATTGTGGTACAATTCTTTGCCTGCAGTTTTTATCCATACTTGGGAGGAGTTGGCTAGCAAATTCCTAAGGAAGTTTTTCCCAGCCTAAAAGACGAGGCAAATGAGGAAGGACATTTAGTCCTTCCAATAGAAGGATAGAGATCTATTCTTTGAGGCCTGGGGACACTTCAACGAGCTGCTACTCAAATGCCCATATCACAATCTACCTCAGGATGAACTGGTACAAGCTTTCTATGAAGGTTTAAGTGATACCAACAAAAGTATTGTGGATTCAGGTTATGGAGGAGTGCTGATGGAGAAAAGTAGAGAAGAAGCTATGGAGCTCTTCAAAACCCTAAGTGAACACACTCAGCAATTCTCCTCTCGAGGTAAACATATAACCAAGAGTAAGGGTATGTATGAGGTAAGCTTCAATGGAGGATCATCTATTCAGATAACTACTGTGGAAAGGAAACTAGACATGTTAGTTAAAGCCATGGCTGCTCAAAATGCCTCACTTAACCCACCAGCCACACCACTCCAGGTATGTGCTATTTGTTCCCAATTTGATCATAATACTGATACATATCCCTTGTATTCATCTGCAGATCATGAGCAAGCAAACTTTGTGGGACCAAACAACTATCCGCCGAAGAACAAGCCTTATGCAAATACCTACAACCCTGGATAGCGAAATCACCAGAATTTTTCTTGGAGCAACAATCAGAACAGTTAATAGCAGCAAAGAAACTTCCAACTAGTAGCCAATTCAGCTCCCAAAACAAAGAAGAGTGACCTCGAAAGTCTTGTGAGGCAATTGGCATCTCAGCAGCAACAACTAATGACTTCACACGAACAGTTCATGGAAGAAACGAGGCAATTTTGGACTGAGATGAGATAAACCACTGCAAAACATGATCAAGCCATTCAAGGATTAGAGGTAAAAATGAGGCAATTGGCCAAGGAACTGAGTAGTAGAAAGCAATGTGAGCTTCCAGCCCAACCAATACCTAATCCAATAGGGCATTAACAACTGAATGCTGTGACAACCTTGAGAAGTGGAAAGATCATAGGCATTGATGAGCCTATATGAGCATCTCCAGACAAAGCATTCACATCTAAAGTAAGTGAGATGGAAAAGGTAAATGCACCTACACCTTTCCCTTAAAGGTTAGTAAAACCTAAGAAAGAGACAAAACTGATTGACATTTTCGAAACTTTGAAAAAGGTGGAAATAAACATTCCTTTATTAGATGCAATTAAAAAAATTCCTGCTTATACTAAGTTTTTAAAAGATTGTTGCACTAACAAAAGGAAGTTTAAGGAACATGAGACAATAGCCTTGATTGAAGAGGTAAGTGTAGTGCTATTAAGAAAACTACCACCAAAACTAAAAGATCCGGGTAGTTTTACCATTCCTTGCAGGCTAGGTGGCCAGCTATTCGAGCATGCACTATTGGATCTAGGAGCGAGTGTCAATCTGCTGCCATACAGTGTATTCGAGACATTAGGTTTGGGGGAGCTTCAACCAACCTCCATCACTTTGCAATTGGTTGACAGAAGCATCAAATGACCGAGAGGTATCCTCGAGGATGTTTTGGTAAGAGTAGGTAAATTTATTTTACCTACTGATTTTAATGTCTTAGATATAAAAGAATGTCATATGCCATTGCCACTCCTCATCATCTTAAGAAGACCATTTATGATCACTGCTAACACAAATATTAGTGTAAAAAGGGGCATTGTCACTATGAAAGTAAATGATGAGGAGATGGAATTCAAAATATTTAATACATTAAAATCAACCAAAAATGATAATGAATATTCTAATGTAAGATTAATGCAAGGTGTTATTGAGAAAGTTTCTCAGGTCTATCACACTGCTCCATTGGAGACCATCCCTAACTGATAAAAGTCATAAAATGCATCTTTAGAGGACTTAATTGTTAGCATTCTAGGGTTGATCTAGGCTTGAATTGCACTTTTATACCTTAACAATTCTAAAGTGTCATTCTTGGATCATTGATTTGTTTAGATGCATTTTCAGGTGTTTGGAGTCTAAAAGAGAGGGAAATGCTACCATTGAATAAAGCACAAAGATCTCATGCATATCAAATTGAAGGAATGCTTTTAGAAGGACAAAATAAAGGGAAGAAAAGTGTGTGCCGCGACTTGGAAAAGAGTTTCACTAAATTGCCAGAATTGCCCGTGCAGATCAATCATCTTTGCAAATTAAACTATTTTGATCCAATAAGAACCAGGAGATGAGCCATATATTCTTAGAAAGATCCGGAAGTCTATTTTCGGGAGAATTTTATGGCTCATCAAAATGATTTTTCTAGAGAAAGTTATGGCAGTTTTAGTAGACAAAGGTCAATCCAGAACAGCACCAGCCAGCACTGCGGCCAGTACCACAATGCCCAGAACCTCCACATCCTGAACCACCAGCTAGCACCATGGTGCTGTGCGGTTCCCAGAAGCTTGCCCAATCCAGAACATGCCTAGCACCGCGGTGCTCCCCAGCAGCACCGCAGCGCGCACACGGATTTGCATCTCCGAGTTAGACTTTAATTAGGGTTTTTAAACATTAGAATAAACCCAAAAACACCCTTGGACTCTTGTAATATAAATAGGCCACTTAGGGTTTGATAAAGAGAAGATTGGAGGCTGGACAAGGGAAAAGACTCAAGGAGGAGCACCATGACCGTCTAATCTCCAAGCAAGGCAAAGCGATGAATCCCTAAGTGTAGTTGTTCTTATTTTCTAGTCTTGATTCATTGTAGTTTGGATTTATTATCATTAAAAATTGTTATGATTTACTTTTTTTTTTATCTAATTAGAAGATTTCCCCTTAATCTGGTGATTGCATCTTTCTCCCCCATATAAGTTTAGTCATGCTCTACTTATGTGATGTTGTTGAGGTGAGATTGAGTTCGGTAGATTTCTCTTATAGATTTGTTCATTACTGCAGTATTGTCATTATGATATATCGTCGTTTCTTGATAATCTATAAGTTAGGTCATGTGTGCTTGAAAGCAAAGAGTATTTCATAACAATTACATTAGGGTTTATATATGTACTTTAATTGAATATTTGTCGATTGCTTGTTTGGGATGTGAAATTTGCAATCGAGATAAAAACAACTGAATCAAGAATAGAATAAGGCAACGAACCTAGGGAGGATTCCCTGACCCTTGTTGTTCTCTATTATATTTACACAATTATTTCACACTACTTCAAACTCAGATTTTCTCATTTAACTTTTATCGTTCGTTTTAAGGTTTACACTTTCTCTCGTAGTTAGTTTGTCTCCCTGTGGAATTGGCACCCCAAAGTTGTACTACAACAACCACGTTACTGTTTTGGGTGTAATCAAATTTTGGCGCCATTACCAGGGAGACACGCTTAACTCAAAGAAGATTGTCAACCTTGAGACATGAAAGTAGAAGAGTTGTAAATAGTTTTTCTTTTCAGCAGCTGTAAAGACGGTAACTTCGTTCCTTCTTTTAGCTTGCTGTATTAATTTTTATTTTATTTTATTTTATTCTTTCTTTTTATAGTATATTTTTTTTCATTATTTTGTTACCTTGAATGCAAAGACATAGAGATGCTTTGGGTAGATTTGCTTGTAGGCATGTGCTAGAGTCAGAATTAAATTCTTTTCTAAATCCTTTATTTGACAGTCCACCTAGTCCCGAAGAAATGAGTGAACATAAATATCAACCCCTAGGACCCTTCAGGATTACATCAACCCTACACGCACAACCACACCATCATGTATCATGCTTCCAGCCAATACTCGTCAACTAGATTTTAAAACATGGATAATACAGTTACTCCCTACATTCCATGGTTTGGAAAATGAAAACTCATATGTGCACATTAGAGAGTTTGAGGAAGTAGTTGTGACTTTTCATAGTCAAGATGAAACTCATGACATTATGAAACTTAAGTTTTTTCTTTTCGCTTTGAAGGATAGAGCTAAGAGTTGGCTATACTCACTAAGACCATGGTCTATTGAGTCGTGGACTGAGATGACTCGAATTTTCATTAATAAATACTTTCCCCAACATAAAACCAATACTTTAAAAAGATAAATCTCCACCTTTGCACAAGTGAGATTTTGTAACAGTCTTGGGAGAGATTTAAGGAGTTATTGAGTATGTACCCTCACTATAGGTATGAGAGTTGGTGCTTAATGAGCTATTTTTATGAGGGACTTACATATAGAGAGCACCAATTTGTAGAAATGATTTGTAATGGTGATTTTTTAGAAAAAGATCCTGAGGAGGCCATAGAGTACCTCAATGAGCTTGCTGAAAAAGCTCACACTTGGACTGGAGCTAGTGCTACTGAAAGCACAAATAGGTCATGACCTATAGGGAACCCAAATGGTGGTGGAATTTACCATCTTAGGGAAGAAGATAACATTTCGAGATGCTCACTAGGGAACTAGAGGTGTTAAAAACTAAGAGCTTAAAGGTAACACACGTGGTTAATCATGCAAAGTCTTTTGAACCATGTTTTGTGTGTGGCGGGGTAGATCATCTCACCCAAAAGTGCCCCACATTTGCTGAGATGAGAGGGATGTATAAGGAACAATGTAATGCCTTAAGCATGTACAAGAAGCCTTTGGCACCCTTCTCTGATAACTATTATCCAGAGTGGCAGAATCACCCCAATTTCAGCTGGAAATCTCAAAACTAGCAGCTTGCACAACCCCCTGCACCATGTTTTGAACCATATCATGCACCTGTATCTTTTAGGAGTCCTTTAGAAGACACTTTACATACTTTTATTGAGGCAAAGGGGAAGACTAATCAAAGGCTTAAATCTTTAATTGTGCAGGTTGTTGAAGAACATAAGGATTTAAAGAGCCAAGTGTCCACGTTGATGAACTACTTGAGTGTGACTAAGCAAGGTAAGTTCCCTTCTCAAGCTCAGTCCACACCCTATGGTCAACACCTAGCACAAAAGAATATAAAGGAGGTGAATGCCATTGAGACACTAAGTGGTAAGTTATTGCACATCCCAACAACGAAAAAATCAGAGGATGTGGATGAAACCCACCAAGCATACATGATTGACTCATTCATGGAAAAGGTCCAGCACCTTAATCCATTAGAGTCCACCCTCACCCATGGCTTCACAAGAGCATATATAAAGCCAGAATTTGCAGATGTTACTAATGACATACTTAAGGCCTCTCCAAAGCATACAGGCACTGAATTTGGCAATGAAGCGGTGGCTGGTGCATTCAACCTATGTTTTTCAAAGAAGGAATAAAAGTATCTGGCTGAAGATGTAAAACTTAGTGCTCATGGGAGGCAACCCAGAACATATCCTTTTAATTTTTTTATTTTTCTTTTTTCCAGTTTTACTTTCGTATTTCTTTTTCAGAGACAAATATACGAAGCAATTTAAATGGTGTAGCACAATTTTCAGTTTCTGTGCATCTTTGGCTACAAAGGGAGTTTCCTTTTATCTTTCTTTTACATTGAGGTCAATGCAATTTTTAAGTTGGGGGTGGAGGAAACGAATCTCTTTGTTTCCATATTCTTTATTTCCATACATTTTTTTCTTTTTCCATTGAACTGTTTGGTGTCATTTTCCCTTCTTGTTTGTTTTTAGCATGCTTGGTGTTAGCCTTAGAGTTAATTCACATGTCAATGATATGAACCTAATTGAGATATCATACAGCATTTAGAAGAAGTTAAATTTTGTTTCAGTTTGAGAATAATTTAAGTGTCAATCTTGATTTGGTTTGAGACTCTAGTTTGTGGTAAGATTGTATGATTAATCTAAACATTTAGAGAAGTTTTATGTGTGATTACTTTGTGAATATTTTTGCGGTCTCGACAAGCTCTAGAACTTACTTGATAACCACTTAAGGCGAATTCCTAGAATGCACATTACTTAGGATATAATATAAGCCATTTTTGGACCATTTGAGCCTTTCGAACTTACCATTGCTATATTTATCACTAGTCACCCATTTGAGCATTTTTCTTGTAAAAGAATTTGAGCATTATTTCTTTCTATAGCCCATTTACTGACCTTTATGAGCCTAAGAAAATATTTTATCCTTACATTTCTCTTAAAAGAACTTAGCTATGCACATTTGTTGAGGAGCACTTAAAAGGAGTATGAATGGGAATATGAGAAAATATCACTATCATAACCCAAGTACATTAAAAGAGATAAGTTGGGGGTTATGGAAAAGAAAAGAAAAGAAAAGAGTGAAAAAAGAGGTGAATGGTCTTATGCCAAAATATAAAAGAAAAGAAAATAGAAGTGAATTATGGCAAAGAAAGAAGAAAAGAAAAGAAAAGTGGTGATTTGAGAAAAATGCTTGAACAAATAGTTGAAAAGGTCGGGTGATGAAATAAGGTTATCTAGTGCTTAAAGATTTGTGTTCAAAACTAAGAGATTAAGTTCTTTTACTTGTTGAATCCTTCCCGTTCTTTCTTAACCTTTACCTTAGCCTAATGTTACAAGCTTATTAAAGACCTATTGATCCAATGTAGTGTGATTTTTCTACAATAGTGGAGAGTGATTCGAAAAGTGAGCCTATGGAGCTTGTTTTTGTGATTGATGTCACACAATTTATGTTTTTAGAGGCTAAGACTTGTATTCATGATTTTTATGCATAAAATCATCCGGGTGTTCGGATTAATGGATTGTGGTAAGATGGATGTTAAGAGTTGATAACAATTTTAAGATTGATGTTTAGATTACTTTTGGACTTGGATGAAATTTAATGATTCTATGTGCCATGTGTTATGTGCGATTTTTGAGACAAAAGTGAATTACTCTTTGTTTAATACTAGCATTGCTTCACTTTGCTTTGATTCTCACTATAGAATCCATCTCTTATTTTCGCTTGAATTGCTAGGGACTAGTAATAAGCTAGTTGAGGTTTGTTATGAGAGTCATAAAATGCATCTTTAGAGGACTTAATTGTAAGCATTTTAGGGTTGATCTAGATTTGAATTGCACTTTTATACCTTAACAATTCTAAAGTGTCATTCTTGGATTATTGATTTGTTTTGATGCATTTTCAGGTGTTTGGAGTCTAAAAGAGAGGGAAATGCTACCATTTAATAAAGTACAAAGATCCCATACATATCAGAGTGAAAGAGTGCTTTTGGAAGGACAAAATGATGGGAAGAAAGTGTGTGTGCCGCGACATGGAGAGGAGTTTCACTAAATTGCTAGAATTACCCGTACAGATTAATCATCTTTGCAAATTAAATTGTATTGATGCAAGAAGAACCAGGATATGAACCATATATTCTTAGAAAGATACAGAAGTTTATTTTCGGGAGAATTTTACGGCTCATCAAAATGATTTTTCTAGAGAAAGTTATAGCAGTTTTAGTAGACAAATGTCAGTCCAGAACAGCACCAGCCAGCACTGCGGCTAGCACCGCAGCGCCCAGAACCGCAGCGCCCAGAACCTCCACATCTTGAACCACTAGCCAACACCGCAGTGCTGTGTGGTGCCCAGAAGCTCGCCCAATCCAGAACATGCCTAGCATTGCGGTGCTCCCCAGCAGCACCGTAGCGCACACACGGATTTGCATCTCCGAGTTAGACTTTAATTAGGGTTTTTAAACATTAGAATAAACCCAAAAACACCCTTAGACTCTTGTAATATAAATAGGCCACTTAGGGTTTGATAAAGAGAAGATTGGAGGCTGGACAAGGGGAAAGACTCAAGGAGGAGCCCCATGGCCGTCTAATCTCCATGCAAGGCAAAGGAATGAATCCTTAGGTGTAATTGTTCTTATTTTCTAGTCTTGATTTATTGTAGTTTGGATTTATTATCATTAAACATTGTTATGATTTGCTTTTTTATCTAATTAGAAGATTTCCCCTTAATTCGATGATTGTATCTTTCTCCCCCATATAAGTTTAGTCATGCTCTTCTTATGTGATGTTGTTGAGGTGTGATTGAGTTCGGTAGATTTCTCTTATAGATTTGTCCATTACTGCAGTATTGTCATTATGATATATCGTCGTTTCTTGATAATCTATAAGTTAGGTCATGTGTGCTTGAAAGCAAAGAGTATTTCATAACAATTACATTATGGTTTATATATGTTCTTTAATTGAATATTTGCCGATTGCTTGTTTGGGATGTGAAACTTGCAATCGAGATAAAAACAACTGAATCAAGAATAGAATAAGGCAACGAACCTAGGGAGGATTCCCGGACCCTTGTTGTTCTCTATTATATTTACACAATTATTTCACACTACTTCAAACTCAGATTTTCTCGTTTAACTTTTATCGTTCGTTTTAAGATTTGCACTTTCTCTTGTAGTTAGTTTGTCTCCCTCTAGAATCGACACCCCAAAGCTGTACTACAACAACTGCGTTACTGTTTTAGGCGTAATCAAATTTTGGCGCCGTTGCTGGGGAGACGCGTTTAACTCAAGGAAGATTGTCAACCTTGAGACGTGACGATAGAAGAGTTGTAAATAGTTTTTTTTTCAACAGCTGTAAAGGCGGTAACTTTGTTCCTTCTTCAAGCTTGTTGCATTAATTTTTATTTTATTTTATTTTATTCTTTCTTTTTATAGTATATTTATTTTTTTCCATTATTTTGTTACCTTGAATGCAAAGATATATAGATGCTTTGGGTAGATTTGCTTATAGGCCTGTGGTAGAGTCAGAATTAAATTCTTTTCTAAATCCTTTATTTTACAGTCCACCTAGTCCCAAAGAAATGAGTGAACATGAATATCAACCCCCTATGACCCTTCAGGATTACCTCAACCCTACACGCACAGCCACACCATCATGCATCATGTTTCCAGCCAATACTCGCCAACCAGATTTTAAAACAGGGATAATACAATTACTCCCTACATTCCATGGCTTCAAAAATGAAAACCCATATGTGCACATTAGAGAGTTTGAGGAAGTAGTTGCGACTTTTCATAGTCAAGATTGAACTCATGACATTATGAAACTTAAGTTTTTTCCTTTCGCTTTGAAGGATAGAGCTAAGAGTTAGCTATACTCACTAAGACCACGATCTATTGGGTCGTGGACTGAGACGACTAGAATTTTCTTTAATAAATACTTTCTCCAACATAAAACCAATACTTTAAAAAGACAAATATCCACCTCTGCACAAAAGGACAGGGAGACTTTGTATTAGTCTTGGGAGAGATTTAAGGAGTTATTGAGTATGTGCTCTCACCATAGGTATGAGAGTTGGCGCTTAATGGGTTATTTTTATGAGGGACTTACATATAGAGAGCGCCAATTCGTAGAGATGATGTGTAATGGTGAGTTTTTAGAAAAAGATCCTAAGGAGGCCATAGAGTACCTCAATGAGCTTGCTGAAAAAGCTCACACTTGGACTGGACCTAGTGCTACTGAAAGCACAAATAGGTCACGACCTATAGGGAACCCAAATGGTGGTGAAATTTACCATCTTAAAGAAGAGAATAACCTTAAGGCCAAGGTCGAGATGCTCACTAGGGAACTAGAGGTGTTAAAAACTAAGAGCTTAAAGCCAACACACGTAGTTAATCATGCAAAGTCTTTTGAACCATGTTTTGTGTGAGGCGGGGTAGATCATCTCGCCCAAGAGTGCCCCACATTTGCTGAGATGAGAGGGATGTATAAGGAGCAATGTAATGCCTTAGGCATGTACAAGAAGTCTTTGGCACCCTTCTCTGATAACTATAATCCGGAGTGACAGAATCACCCCAATTTCAGCTGGAAATCTGAAAACAATCAGCTTACACAACCCCTTGCACCATGTTTTGAATCATATCATGCACTTGTATCTTCTAGGAGTCCTTTAGAAGACACTTTACATACTTTTATTGAGGCAAAGGGGAAAACTAATCAAAGGCTTAAATCTTTAATTGTGCATGTTGTTAAAGAACATAAGGATTTAAAGAGCCAAGTGTCCAAGTTGATGAACTACTTGAGTGTGACTGAGCAAG
Organism: Bretschneidera sinensis; assembly: GCA_023935145.1. Lineage (NCBI taxonomy): Eukaryota > Viridiplantae > Streptophyta > Magnoliopsida > Brassicales > Akaniaceae > Bretschneidera > Bretschneidera sinensis. Next base: position 43,642,416 of record CM043700.1, read on the forward strand.
GTAAGTTCCCTTCTCAATCTCAGTCCACACCCTATGGTCAACACCTAGTACAAAAGAATATAAATGAGGTGAATGCCATTGAGACACTAAGTGGTAAGTTATTACATATCCCAACAACGAAAAAATCAGAGAATGTGGGCGAAACCCACTAAGCATACATGATTGACTCATTCATGGAAAATGTCCAGCACCTTAATCTATTAGAGTCCACCCTCACCCATGGATTCATAAGAGCATATATCAAGCCAAAATTTGCGGATGTTACTGATGACATCCTTGAGGCCTCTCCAAAGCATACAAGCACCGAATTTGGCAATGAAGCGGTGGCTGGTGCATTCAACCTGTGTTTTTCAAAGAGGGAATAAAAGCTTCTGGCTAAAGATGTAAAACTTAGCACTCATGGGAGGCAACCCACAACATATTTTTTTTATTTTTTACTATTTTTCATATTTCTTTTTCTTGTTTATTATTATTATTTTGCTGTTTTCCAGTTTTACTTTCGTATTTCTTTTTCAGAGACAAATATACGAAGCAGTTTAAATGGTGGAGCACAATTTTCAGTTTCTGTGCACCTTTGGCTACAAAGGGAGTTTCTTTTACTCTTTCTTTCACATTGAGGTCAATGCAATTTTTAAGTTGGGGGTGGAGGAAACGCATTTCTTTGTTTCCATATTCTTTATTTCCATACATTTTTTTCTTTTTCCATTGAAATGTTTGGTGTTATTTTCCCTTCTTGTTAGTTTTTAACATGCTTAGTGTTAGCCTTAGAGTTAATTCATATGTCAATGATATGAACCTAATTGAGATAGTATACAACATTTAGAAGAATTTAAATTTTTTTACGGTTTGAGAATATTTTAAGTGTCAATCTTGATTTGGTTTGAGACTCTAGTTTGTGGTAAGATTGTATGATTAATCTAAACATTTAGAGAAGTTTTATGTGTGATTACTTTGTGAATATTTTTGTGGTCTCGACAAGCTCTAGAATTTACTTGATAACCACTTGAGACAAATTCCTAGAATGCACATTACTTAGGATATGATATAGGCCATTTTGGACCATTTGAGCCTTTCGAACTTACTATGGCTATATTTATCACTAGTCACCCATTTGAGCCTTTTTCTTGAAAAAGAATTTGAGCCTTATTTCTTTCAATAGCCCATTTACTCACCTTTATAAGCCTAAGAAAATATTTTATCCTTACCTTTCTTTTAAAAGAACTTAGCTATGCACATTTGTTGAGGAGCACTTAAAAGGAATAAGGATGGGAATATGAGAAAATATCACTACCATAACCTAAGCACATTAAAGGAGATAAGTTGGGGGTTGTGGAAAAGAAAAGAAAAGAATGAAGAAGGAGGTGAATGGTCTTATGCCAAAATACAAAAGAAAAGAAAATAGAAGTGAATTATGGCAAAGAAAGAAGAAAAGAAAAGAAAGTGGTGATTTGAGAAAAATGCTTGAACAAATAGTTGAAGAAGTTGGGTGATGAAGTAAGGTTATCTAGTGCTTAAAGAGTTGTGTTCAAAACTAGAGATTAAGTTCTTTTACTTGTTGAATCATTCCCATTCTTTTTTAACCTTTACCTTAGCCTAACGTTACAAGCTTATTAAAGACCTATTGATCCAATGTAGTGTGATTTTTCTACAATAGTGAAGAGTGATTCGAAAAGTGAGCCTATAGAGCTTGTTTTTGTTATTGATGTCACACAATTTATGTTTTTAGAGGCCAAGACTTGTATTCATGATTGTTATGCATAAAATCATCTGGGTGTTCGGATTAATGGATTGTGGTAAGATGGACGTTAAGAGTTGATAACAATTTTAATATTGATGTTTAGATTACTTTTGGACTTGGGTGAAATTTAATGATTCTATGTGCCGTGTGTTATGTGCAATTTTTGAGGCAAAAGTGAATTACTCTTTGTTTAACACTAGCATTGCTTCACTTTACTTTGACTCCCACCATAGAATTCATGTCTTGTTTTCACTTGAATTGCTAGGGACTAGCAATAAGTTAGTTGGGGGTTGTGATAAGAGTCATAAAATGCATCTTTAGAAGACTTAATTGTAAGCATTTTAGGGTTGATCTAGGTTTGAATTGCACTTTTATACCTTAACAATTCTAAAGTGTCATTCTTGGATCATTGATTTGTTTTGATGCATTTTCAGGTGTTTGAAGTCTAAAAGAGAGGGAAATGCTACCATTGAATAAAGCACAAAGATCCCATTCATATTGGAGTGAATGAGTGTTTTTGGAAGGACAAAATGAAGGGAAGAAAGTGTGTGTGCCGCAACTTGGAAAGGAGTTTCACTAAATTGTCAGAATTGCTAGTACAGATCAATTATCTTTGCAAATTAAACTATATTTATGCAAGAAGAACTAGGAGATGAACCATATATACTTAGAAAGATCCGAAAGTCTATTTTCGAAAGAATTTCATGGCTCGTCAAAATGATTTTTCTAGAGAAAGTTATGGCAGTTTAAGTAGACAAAGGTCAGTCCAGAACAGCACCTGCCAGCACCGCGACCAGCACCGCAACGCCCAGAACCTCCACATCTTGAACCACCAGCCAGCACAACAGCACCGCGGTGCCCAGAAGCTCGCCTAATCCAGAACATGCCTAGCACCACGGTGCTCCCCAGCAGCACCACAGCACGCACACGGATTTGAATCTCTGAGTTAGACTTTAATTAGGGTTTTTAAACATTAGAATAAACCCAAAAACACCCTTGGACTCTTGTAATATAAATAGGCCACTTAGGGGTTGATAAAGAGAAGATTGGAGGCTAGACAAGGGAAAAGACTCAAGGAGGAGCCCCATGGCCGTCTAATCTCTAAGCAAGGCAAAGGGATAAATCCCTAGGTATAGTTGTTCTTATTTTATAGTCTTGATTCATTGTAGTTTGGATTTATTATCATTAAACATTGTAATGATTTACTTTCTTTTTTTTTATCTAATTAGAAGATTTCCCCTTAATCCGGTGATTGCATCTTTCTCCCCCATATAAGTTTAGTCATGCTCTTCTTATGTGATGTTGTTGAGGCGTGATTGAGTTCGGTAAATTTCTCTTATAGTTTTGTTCATTACTGCGGTATTGTCATTATGATATATCGTCGTTTCTTGATAATCTATAAGTTAGGTCATGTGTGCTTGAAAGCAAAGAGTATTTCATAACAATTACATTAGGGTTTATATATGTGCTTTAATTGAATATTTGCCAATTACTTGTTTGGGATGTGAAACTTGCAATCGAGATAAAAACAACTGAATCAAGAATAGAATAAGACAACGAACCTAGGGAGGATTCCTGGACCCTTGTTGTTCTCTATTATATTTACACAATTATTTCACACTACTTCAAACGCAGATTTTCTCGTTTAACTTTTATCGTTCGTTTTAAGGTTTGCACTTTCTCTTGTAGTTAGTTTGTCTCCCTGTGGAATCGACACCTCAAAGCTGTACTACAACAACCACGTTACTATTTTGGGCATAATCACTAACCATGATGACACAAGATTGGACATTAGGGCAGAGGATGATGATGTGATTAAAGACATTAAAAGAGCTATACACCCCATCAAGAACACACAAAAGCCTTCAAGTGAGTATATTCCTCCAAGTGAGCCTCCTGAACTTACTAACACTACTTTCCCCTCTTCTGTTGTCCAAGTCCTAAAATTGGAGATAAAGCAGCTTTCAAGGGCACTTGAACCACCTGATGTGGGCTCTAAGTGCCCCCTTCAAAGAAAGTAGCACTTAAGCTACTATAGAGAGTGCTTGAGCAATCCCCACTTGCATAACATATAGTCCAAGTGCCTCTATCGAGGTTAGTGGTACTGAGGCCACTAAAGTACGGTAAGGTTAAGGTTATATTGGTCTAAAGTTATTATCTCAGATTGTGGTAAGTTAAAGTTGTCCATATATTCTGCCGTGCGATCGAGCGCACTACATAGTGTGCTCGAGCGCACTCTTGCCTGGCATACAAGTGCGATCGATTGCACTTCACAATGTGCTCAAGTGCACTTCACAATGCACTCGAGTGCACTCAGGGCAAAAAGGTCACGTGATGATTTTTAAACATTTCCCACTCATTCTCCCTTCCCTACGCTCAATCACAAATCTCTACCTCTCTAGCCCTCTCCATTACGCATAGTAATCCCTAGCAAGCCCGACACTCTCATTTTCTATCCATTTCACTCCACATTAACCAAACCCTTCCCCCCACCCATATCTCATTCACATCCTCTTATCCTTATTTCCCCAACACGCACAAAATAATTTCCACAACTACATACGGTATGTCCGTACCCATTCTTTTATCCCTAAATAAGTTACACACATTCACACATAGCTTTTTAATCTACTCTTTACTAATTCGATGTCTTAACCATGTGTGTGGTTGTAAATTGGATTTACAGGAAGTTGGGGTCGTGTTTAGGTACTATGCGCAAGCTTCGCGTATTTGGCGCACATAAACTGTTTGATAAATTGCCTGAACCAGTGCAATCGAGCGCACACAGCCTGAGATCAAGCGCAAGTCTTCTAGTGCGATCGAGCGCACAAAGCCTGTGATCAAGCGCATTTTTGATAGTAACTGTAGTTCCAGACCTCATAACATGGCTTCCACTTCCCGAACCTCCGGTAGCCGCTCCCAATCCACTCGACCGAGTTTCAAGCAGTGTGAAATACTGTTCGAGACTACATTTAACGTAGATGAGGACTTCAAGAGTTTGGATGCCACAAGATGGGCAGTCCAAGAGTTCAAGGCCCAGGGTCTCAAGCGACTGTTCAAACTGGTCTATTCGACGACATATACTCGATTCGTGGTCAGTTTCTACGAGAACTTGACTTATGACTACACCACCTGATGACCAGTAGTGAGAGGATACCCCGTCTGGCTAAAAATGTAAAACTTAGCGCTCATGGGAAGCACCCCAAAGCACATCATTTTCATTATAGTATTTTTCTTTTATGTTTCTATTTTTATCCATATTTCTTGTTTTCTAGCACAACGTTTATTTTTCTTTGTCAGGAACTTAGTGCATGCATCCAGTTCAAGTTTGGAGGTGTGTACGAGCAATACAAGCAATCTAGTTCTCCATCTCCCAGGTCAGATCTTTCCATGCCACACACACATTGGGGACAATGTGTATATTAATTTTGGGGGTAGTTGGAGACACTGACACATGCACACACTTGAAACACATACACCTCTTGCCTCAGTATGCAGTGAGTGTTCACGTCAAAAGGTGAGAATAAAGCATTTAATGATCATAATAAAAAATTTCACTAAGTAACTGGGCCTCTTGCCTCAGTAAGCAGTGAGTGTTCATGTCAAAAGGTGGGAATTTCAATTGGAAGCATTAAGACCTGTTAGTTCCATAGCCTTTTTTACTCGAGTTAGTAAGTCCTTAGGGGTGTCTTTACACCTAATGCCCTAAAACCATCTGGTTTGGAAGTCATTGGCTAAATACTCATTACAAGAGTCAATTAGAAAGCTTAATGGAACTCAACATGACAAAAATCTCATGATAAAGGAAAAATGAAAGAAGCAAGTATTATGTCATTTTTGTTCTATTTGATAAATAATTCGATAAAGGTTTGGGCACCGAAACACTATACAGTAAAATTATTTGGAAGCTCCATCTTCTATGTGCTAATTTATCACACACAAATCAAACTTGTGATGCCTTAAGCCAACCTTAGGTAAGTAACATAAGCTTTTAAAATCCTTATTCATTACAAAAATGTGTTTTTATTATAAGTTTACTCATGAACGGTCATCATGGTTTTATGTGCAACCCAAATTTTTGAATATCATGAAGAATGAATTTATCTTTAATTTTGTTTTGACATAGTCTTTCGTTTTGTATTGCTAAGGGACTAGCAATATGTAAGTTTGGGGGTGTGATAGGTGTTTAAATAGTCATATCTAAGCCCCTTAATTTACGCTTGTTAGGCTCTTTGTTTATCAAATTTAGTAGATTCTATTTCATCTTCATGTTTCATGTGTTTTTCACAGGCCTTTGACAAAAAGATAACATTTTGGAGTTCTAAGGAGTAAAAAGTAAAGTTCTGCAATCCAGCAACGTGCACTCGAGCACACATCCCTTGTGATCGAGCACACACTTAGAAGGCTCGAGTGCATACAGATTGCATACGCTTGAGTGCACATATACTAGAGGTGGCAGAGCGAGATATAGAAAGAAGTCTCCGGACCTTGAATAGGAAATTAGGGTTTCGAGACATCCTTAGAGCCCTATATATAGCCTTGTAAAACATAGAAACCAGACCCTTTGTTTTAAACTTGAAGTTGCAAGCTTAGAGAGGAATTGACGACTCGTCTCCCAAGTCTTTTTCGGGTTTTATTTTTTTGTTTTTGTTTTATTATGGTTATAATGTTTAGTTCAACTAGCATGTGTAACTAAACTCTTATAGGGCTTGATTGAAGTCCTAATTATGCTTTTCCACATATATATTCATTGATTACCTTTGCCTATAGCCATGTTATAATGCTTAACTTGATTAATACCTGTTTGTATTTAAATTCCTCATATGTGTGTGTCTGATTAACTTATGCATGTGGTATGGATTTGTTAGTTGAATCAATTTGGATGATCGAGTCCTAGGTTCAACAATAATAATAAAAGATATCCACACCGGATTCTTGGGTTAATCAACATGGGAAACCGGGAGCGGACCAAGGCCTAGGTCCTGTGTGGTTACTGATCCCCACAACCCTTATGCTCTCTTAAGGAACAACTCAGTATACACCCATACTGAATTCTTTAAGAGAGAAAAGAATTAGAGTATACACCATGCCTAACTCGTTGCTTAGGGAGATCAATAACCTAAGGTGTGGACCAAGCTCTTAGGTTGGCAACTATTAGGTATTTATAATAAGGCTGGAGCATTGGTACCTTACTTAATGGGAAAGTGTAATTAGTGGTGGATATCACAGCTCTATGTTCTTATTATTATTAACTCACACTTTACATTTATTTCTCTTTTTACTTTGAGAAACTAATTCTAAATCGAAGTTTACCAATCCCTGTGGAAATGATCTCGCACTTGCACACTATGCTACCATTGACCTTGTGCACTTGCAAGTAAAACAAGTACGATTATTTACTTATTTATTTAGGTAGATAAACGCATAACAATACTCGATAATGAAATCGTTTGGGCCATACAGGATGAGTCTGGCATCACTTCCTACGATGTTGGAAGAATCGTCGACATGGAAGGTCCACTGAGAAATTGGTTCGACCGTGTCGAGAGTCGAGGTAAGATCTATCTTGTCTTAGAGGGTGGTTTCCATGATAAATTCGGCTAGGCCTGGGCTTTGATGGCGTTGCGAAGATGGTACCGGATGTTGAACTCTCCGAGTTCTATGGACCATTTGACCATCCTTTCGGAGGCATCTGATTTGTGGAGCACTTGTATGAGGGGTTGGTCCGTTAAGAGGACGATGGTGTGCGCTTGAAAGTACGGTCAGAGCTTACAGGCTGTGACCAAGAGGGCATACACCATCTTTTCCATAGGGAGGTACTTTGTTTCCACATTGTGGAGAATCTTGCTTACACAGTATACGGGCCTTTGGACACCTACTTTCTCTCAGATTAGAACAGAGGCCACCACTTTATGTCAGGCTGATAGGTACAGGAAGAGTTCTTCACTGGTGATAAGCTTGGCAATGAGAAGGGGTGAACCCAAGTACTCTTTTAGTTCATTGAATGCCTTTTGAAAATCTTCAGTCCAGACGAAATCCTTAGCTTTTCTGATGGACTTGAAGAAGATGAGGCACTTTTCTATAGATTTCGACATGAATCGGCTTAGAGCAGCTATCCGTCCGGTTAATCGTTGAACTTTCCTCACTGTCTGGGGTGGATTCATGCCAAGGATGGCTTCTATTTTTTTTTGGGTTTACCTCTATGCCCCTTTGGGTTACCACGAAGCCGAGGAACTTTCCCTCAGTGATCCCAAATGTGCATTTTGTGGGGTTTAGTTTTATCTGATGCACAGAAGAACTTCAAACGCTTCTTTCAGGTCGGCTTTGTGGTCCCCGACCCTAATGCTTTTTACCAGCATATCATCCATGTAGACCTCCATATTTCTACCGATCTGCTCCCGAAAGATTTTGTTTACCAATCTTTGATAAGTTGCCTCGGCATTCTTAAGACCAAAGGGCGTGACTTTGTAACAGTATAATCCCTGCCTGGTGATGAATGTCGTTTTCTCCTTATCAGACCTGTGCATAAGGATTTGGTTATAACTAGAGTACGCATCCATAAAGGTTAGCAATTTGTGTTCTGACGTCGCGTCAACGAGCTGGTTGATCCACGGCAGTGGAAAGCTGTCATTTGGGCAAGCTTTGTTCAGATCCATGAAATCGATGCAGATTCGTTACTTGTCGCTAGCTTTCTTCACCATCACCATATTAGACACCCAATCTGGGTAGTTCACTTCCCGGATGAAATTGGTAGCCAGCAGTTTGTCTACCTCGGCCTTGATAGCGACTTATCATTCGGGAGCAAAAAATCTCTTTTTTTGGATGACTGACTTGTGGTTTAGGTCTACGTTTAATTGGTGCACGATCACTTCAGGGCTGATTCTTGGCTTGTTTATGGCCAACCAAGTGAAAAGATCCTGGTTCTTTTGAAGGAGGGCAAGTAAGGATATCCTAGGGGCTTCGGGGAGGTTGGAGTCAATCTGGATGGCTCTTGAGGTATCCTCATCGCAGGGGACTGCGAACAACTCTTCAATAGGCTAGCCCCTCAGAGTTTTTCCTTTATCCCTAAGATTGTCCAACTCGAGTGGAAGGGCCTCAGTCCTTCTGTCTTCCCTCACAGCGTTTCGATAGCAAGATCTGGAGATCTGTTGGTTCCCTCTGACTTCACCTATCCCTTCTTCGATAGGAAACTTTATTTTCAAATGGTACGTGAAGACAACCGTTCTGAGTTTGTTGAGGATGAGTTTGTAGAGGATCATGTTGTAAGATGATGATTGTCTAGCTACCAGGAAAGTAGCCTGCACGGTGGTTGCTTGCATAGCCATTTCTGTGGTGATTGGGAGAACTATGCTGCCCTCAGAAAACACCGAACCCTCTGAGAAATCGTAGAGTGGGGTGGAAATTAGCTCCAACTAAGCATCTTCCAGCTGCATTTGTTGGAACGTGTCGTAGAATAGGATGTCAGTTGAACTCCCGTTGTCAACCAAAATGTGCCTGACTTCGTGGTTAGCCACGAGAAGGGAGATGACCACGACATCATCGTGTGGGGTTTGGACCCCCTCCAGATCTTCGTCGGTGAAAGTGATTACCCTATCCGTCTTCCTCCATTTGTAGGGTCTAGTGACTGAGACCACCGTCTGGGCATAAGTTTTTCTGTGGTTTCCTGAGGTGCCTCCAGCTGCGGGGCCTCCACAGATGGTCTTGATGATTTTGGTGGCGGTGGACTCCGGGTTTCTTTGGTTGGGTCCTCCACTGTTTGGCCCAGGACTTCTCCAGGCTATCTGATTCGTCTGGTTTTTATTGGGCAAGCGCTCAGGACTCCTCATAAATCGTTCCGGCATTTTCTCCTATCGGGGACCGGTGAACTCTTTCAGCTGCCCCATGTAGATAAGGGCCTCTATCTGGTGTTTTAGGGCTAGGCAGTCTTATGTGTCTTGCCCATTGTTCCTATGGAACCGACACCACTTGCTTCAATCCTCGTTGAGGCGCAATGGTCTCAGAGGCCACTATAGGATCCCTCTGTCTTGGATTTGCATTAAAACGTTGGTTCTGGATGCATTGAGGGGAGTGAAGCTCTTGAAGTGTTCAGGAGCCTTGTGTCTGCCCTCATAAAAAGGTTGCTTGATAGGTTCGTTGTACGGGCTTACGGGGCCCCTCTTCTTCTTCTCCGTGTCCTTTTCTCGCTCTCTTCGGAAGGTCTGGTTGTCTTCCGCCAGCATGTATTTCTCGGCTTGAGCCAAGATCTCATTCATGTCGTTGGCTGGTCGTCTGGTGAGCTTGGATCTAAAGATTCCAGATCTCAACCCATTTTTGAATGCTAATATTTGGACATTGGGGTTAAGATCGAAGATTTCCCAAGTAGCGATGTTGAATCTCGAGATGTAGGCTCGGAGTCTTTCTCCCCTTAGTTGGATTATGTTGAACAGGGAATCTGAATTCTTCTTAGGCCCTTTGCTTCTAAGGAAATGAGATGCGAAGGCATAGCTCAGTTCCTTGAACATGCTATTGTTCCCTGGTTTCAAACGAGAATACCATGTTTCGGTCGCCTTTTAGAGCGTTAGGGGGAAGGCTCGGCACATCACGAGATCAGAGTGCCGATGGAGTGTCATCATGATTTTATAATGTTGGAGGTGATCCAGGGGGTCTGTAGAACCATTGTAAGGTTTAATCTAGGGCATTCGGAAGTTCGGCGGGAGTGGGGCTTCGAGGACCTCTTGAGTGAAAGGCGGGCGGGTCTTGAACATTGAGTCAGTCTAAGATACCGTGGTTTTGACACTTTAGTGCTTCATTGATTTTTCTCTCCTTTTCTTCTATCCATCTGTCGAGGTCGAGGCTGCTCCTGGAGGAGGGGCTCTATTTGGATTTGACGATGTGAGGCGGTGAGGACTCCGCTGTGGAATAGTTATCGATCGGGGAGTCCGTGACTAGCTGAGCCTGTGCTCCCGGGATTCTGCTGAAGGGGTGTATGCGAGGGTTGGCGAGCCCTCGGCGGCAAGGTCGGTTACCAGTCGTGAGAGTTCCATGAACTGTGCTTGGAGCATAGGCATAGTGGAATATATCGCGGGGGCTTCTTGGAGATCTTAGGGGTCGATTTCTGTGTAATGGGGGTGTTGGATCTCCGGAATGGGCTATGGGTCACCGCCAGAAGACCTTCGTTCGGACACTTCAAAGGGTCTCGACCCGGATTGTTGGGTACAGGAACGGGCGCTGGCCACTTCCTTGCCGGCATTCCTGGTGGTATTTTTAGGTGGCATGGCAACAAATGAGTTCTTTAGACTTCTTTGCTTTTACTGTTAACGAGAGATGATGGATTTCCCACGGATGGCACCAATCTATTGATGCTAAAAACGTGTTGCTGTGCTGGAGGTCAATGCTTAAAAGGGGAGCCTGCACAGGGAAAACAAAATGAGCTAGAGTCACGGGATGAGAGGGGGGGTGATGCTTCCGAGGACGCTCCGATGCTTTTGTTAGTATATATTGTCAGAGGAAAGGGAACGTAGGTGCTTTTAGTAATGTCATTGTGTTTTTTTGTGTGTGTTCCTGGATTTGCATACCTTGGTCTTTTTATAGTGTCTCAGGGGTGAGACGGCCCACATGCTAGGGATAAGGAAATCTCGGAGATCCCGTTCCTCTGCAAATGGGTATGGCTGGGCGTCCAAGGAGGATTTGTGATTCCTGGATTTGCGTTCGTAGGTCTGGACAAAGGCGTCCAGGAATGGCAGCGGGTCTTTGTCAATAACTTTGTCAGAGGCAAGATGGCCCACGTGCTAGGGATAGGGAAACCTCGGAGATTCTGTTCCTCTGCAAGCGGGTATGGGTGGGCGTCCAAAAAGGATTTGCGATCCCTGGATTTATGCTCGTAGGCCTGGGCAGGGGTATCCTGGAATGGTAGCGGGTTTTGTCAATAGCATGTCCACGTGTTGTCTCTTTATTGGAAGTGGGAACATTCGCGTGTCATCTTGGTGTTGGACTAGGGCTATCCACGTGTCGCCTTGTTGTTGGATCAGGGCTTTCCACGTGTCACTTTCCTGTTGGCCTGAAGCTGTCCATATGTCGCCTTGCTGTTGGTTTAAGGCTGTTCATGTGTTGTGTCACTATTGGGTGCATGTTTTTGGGTTGTATCATGTAAATTGATTTTCACAATTTCAATTACCACATTTCAAATTTTTAATTTTGTTTAACTTTGTTATATCGCCCCCAAAACTTTTTAAAAACTATGGTCTTGGGTTTAATTTTTTTTTAGCTGCTATTCGCGATTTCAGTGGAAGACCGTGTCAGCTATTTCCTCTAAGTTTGGACATGTAGAGCCAGGTCCAAAGTGAGTCTGACCTAAGAAGATTCTAGGTTATAAAATATATATATATATATATATATATATATTATAATTATAATTTTAGGGACTAATTTGAATTTTGAGTCAAAGTATAGGGACCAGCCATGTAGTTTAGCCTTTTCTTCCTTTCGATTTTCGACTGTAAAGCACAACTATCAAGACGAACTTGAAGACTGGAGCTCTTCTAATTTCCGCCATTAGCGCTTGGTTATGCTCTCTAAGTCTAAACCCAAAATTAATCTTCAAAAATCATTTGACACTTTCCTCATGTTCAGCCAAACAAAACTTTTAGCTCTATAAGAACAACAACAACATTATTGTCAACGGCACATTGTCTGGGAAAAATCTCGAAGGAGTGTTCGCATCTAACCGACGCGAATCTTGAGGAAATTGCAACAATTTGTTAATCGATCATGAAGTTGGGGTTTTCTCATCAACTTGGATCTGTAAGTTTATATTTTAGTAATTGTTTTAAAATTTTAATTTGGAGTTCATTTCATTCTAAAGTTTTAGGTTTGCAATCTCTGGGATCATGAAGTTAGTCCGATGTTTGGTCGCCGAGAAAATTTGAAAAGGAAAAGGATTCGAAGCGTTTGAAAATGTTACAATTATCTTTCCAATAGGGATTTTAGAATATGGAAACCCCTCTTAACTAGCTAATGAGACAATTTGACTTAGCTGAGTTTAATGCTTGGTGTTTTAGAAACCTAAACAATATCGAAGCAAATATTTCTCACTTTTGGTTTTCTTGGCTGCGAAATTATGGTTAATTTGCTTTGTCTTTACTATTCTTACATGTTTGCAGGTTTTTGAAGTATAGTTTTAGCTATGATACAACTTTCATATAATTGATTGTTAAGAGTATATTTACTTTCGTGGCCACCGGTGACAACAAATATTTATTCCTTTATGTGGGTAATGAATTTAAAAGCCATGGTTTCGCTACATTAATTACTAATATCTAGAGACGTACTTCAATTCTCTTTTCCCGGTTTCGTTTTCAGTACACTTTGCGTTTGGTTTAGTCACTAGATAAATTGGCATGATTTAATGATGCTAAAATCAAATTGAATATAGACAAATTGTTGTTTTGGATCTTTACACTTGTTGAGTGATATCTCAAATGTCCATAAAGCTAAATTTATATGAACTCTTAGATTTTGGACACCAAAAGAACATAAGTATAACACTTAAAATTTTGTTTGACTCAATTTTATCAGCAAATTTCTCAGAAAAATAAGAGAAAGTTATGTTATGATCATTTAGTGAATGTTCCTTGTGATATCTCTATCTGTTTGTTGTGCTTATTCTTTGGTTCTTGAACAGGTTTTTTGAGAGCCATCACAAAGATGTCAAGACCCATGTTACTTGTCTTTCTTCTGCTTATACTCATAATTACCTCTCAGTTTGAGTGGAGACAACCACTCGTTGACCTTGATACAACTCCAAGCGTGTCACAGAAGCAGCACCAAATTTCAAAGAGGGAAGAAGCTGTGAAAGAGAAGGTAACCATTCTTTTTTATTTCTAAGTGATTTGCTTAATCTGTTAACTAGATTGAGTCTGAAGTAATTTTGAATATTGGCCATGAAAAAGCTACTTCGTTTCATTTGGTTAGGCACATTTCATCATGATATATATTATTTTGTACTGTTGTTACTTGTTAATGTCCTGAAAAAGCAAACTTTTTTTCCACGATATTATTTGAAGTTATTTTTTAGTTAATTTAGCTTTTTACATTTTTCTCTCTTCATGCCAAAGGATGTTGATACAGTCTAATAGAAACTAATTGTTCGGGATGATGAAGCATAGCAAGTACTTTTAAAGGTTTGGAGGATGGTCTGCAAATCTATTACTCACAGACCTAATGCCCTTGAGAAGTTTGCTTCTATTTTTTTTTTTTTTTTTTTAACAAACCCAACTCTGATCACTTTCAAGTCAGATAACTTTTATCATTACTCCCTTTATCTTGGTGTATTCATCATTCTGCCTGCATGGACCACATCCATTTCCTGGATCTTTATAACCACTTGCATAAAATAGATTTATTTCAATATGACAAATTTTTATAGCTAATGAACTAGGTATCTGATTTTCTCTTACTCTGTTTGATTTTCTGTAGGTTTGTATGTGATTACACCTTTATTCATTTCGTTCTGCATTGAATATTGCTACTTCATCATCTCGAAGTGTCTATACTGATAAAAAAAAGTGTCTGTTTGATGTTTATCTTACTGCACACATGGATTGATCAAATTGAAGATCATACATTAGGGACTTTATATAGGAATTGTGGAATCACCATTTACCATGTCACTTTGCTCTAATTCCTAAAAATGGAGTATAATTCAAGGGCAGATCAAGAAATTTTCTCAAGTGAGGGCAACAACTACCTTACCTTCATGTGTACAGTTCTCTCATAAAGATATCATGTAGATTTTCTTTAATGGTTATGATTAAAATTACATACATTTACAATTGTTGTGCCGTTAATATTTTGAATAAAATTATATGCTACAGAGTAATATGACCCCAAATTTTGAATGTGTGCATCAGTGCATGTATGTTTACAAGACAGTAAGAGAGATGAAAAAGGATTGCATTTCTTTGAAAAAAGGTTGTCACTTTAAAAATAATATATTACTTTTTCACACTGATTTAATAGTTTACTTCATAGTGGGGCAATGCACAATTTTTTTTGTCAAAATCGTATACTTTTTAGTGGGGCCTAGTAACTCCTGGAATCTGAGTATGATAATGTTTTTCACAAAGAATATGTTGTAATCCTTAATGTTCTAGTATTGGTTAAGAGATTTTTGGAATTTGTAGATTAGAAATCATAATTATTTATACAAGAGTAACAATAATGCTGGACGTAGCTAATATGCTTCTAAGTTCTAATAGATCATTATGTTGATGTGGATATGGATGCAGAATTTGCTTGGAGTTTCTTTCGTAATAATGACTAATGAGGAGGTGCCTCAAAGTTAATGACTCAAAGAATCCAATTTGTGATCGATATATCTTTCATTACGGCTCTGTTTGTTTGAATGTAAAATGAATTCCATGCAAATCATATATTTTCTGATAATTTTTCTGTGTGGGTGGAGTTGGAAAATGTGCTAAAATATTGACGGATTTTATCTCCTTCAAAGAAATAGTTAGTTAAATTCTATTTTTTTACATAAAAGTTAATTATTTAATTCACTTGGATATTTTATAAGCCCCACTTTAAAAGAGAAAAGGTTCTTAAGGATATAAAAGTGCATTCATTTACCTGAATTTCCTCTTAAAAGCGGGTAAGGGGACCAACTAGTCCTTTTTCCTCTCTAGCGTAAAATGAATTAGGGCAAAAAAAATTCTTAAGTTTTTTTACATCAAATCAACCTGCAATGCTGTAAACAGAATTACGTTGTAATTAGTTTTACATTATACCAAACAAGTGAAAAACATAATTTTACATGGAAACCCTATTCCATCTTTGGGAATTCCATGTGAAGGTACTCTGGTTTTGGTGGACTGGTTCCTCATTGTCAATGATTCAATGAACCTGATTCTTTTGACTGATTAAGACTTAACACAGCACTAACAGGCCAGCATGATTCTCCTCTAAAGATGGAGGCCGTTGCTTTTAAAAGCTTTGTCAAAGTCTAAACTATGATATGAGCCTTCTTAGGTTATAAGTTGATACCTGTTTCCAATCTGCTAAATAGAAGGTTTTTCGTCATCTCTAATATTGTCATAAGTTTCGATGTTATAGATTATTCACTTCCCTTGATGTTACTATACAAGCTTTTTTGTACATGTGTGTACTCGCACACGCCTGCACACAAACAGATGGTTGCTTAAGCTTGCATGGTTTGGGCAAATGTCGATAAAACTCTTCGTCGTGTATCTGATTAAGTTTAATTCAAAAAGTGCTCCATTTCTGTCCCTCCCACCAGAGTTACTCTTATTGAGCTGGGAAAGAAAACCCAAAATTCATGAGCCTAAAGTACATGAAATCGCTCATTAGTAAAATAGCATAGAGAAGTTTCAGGGAGAAGCTGGTGCCTTTTTAGCTGCAGCACTTAACTGTTTGGATGTCCCATATGCTATGTTTCTCTGACTCTTCATTTTAGTTGAAATACCTGTGTCGGACACGTATCCGAAATGTGTATGACTATTGTACCCTTCAGATCAATAGAGAATTTACAAAAATAGACTAGTACCCGTGTCGGATACGTAACTATACCCAACATCCATATCCAAGTCCAAGTAGCATAGCTCATGTGTGCTTGTATGGTAATGATTACTTACATCTAATATGCTGGCAGTATCTTCAATTGCAACATATACATCGTATGCCAGTACCATATTATGGTTTCTGGGCTTATATGGTTCATAATTATATCATTGGCAATTTTGAAATTGTCTAAGTGAGAAAGATAGTATTGCTGTTTTATCTAGTGATCATGAGTTATGTTATCAGTTTATTTCACTAATTTAGGGCATTCATCAGTTATGTTGGTGGATCCCCCATTTGTGGTCCACTTAGGTGAACATGATCATGATTAGTCTGTCATGCTAACATTCTTTAAAGACATTTATTTTGAAAATTTGTTTCAAGCAAAGGAAATAGGTTTCTAGCGGATACACTGGGATGTGGTAATTTGTTATTGTCATGATATGCTTCTTCCTCTCCAAGTGAGCCTACCATAAACTGGGAAGCCCCAAGTAGTTTGAGAATTCATTTAATCTTTGCTTAAATTTCTAAAGAACATATATTGATTGTTGCAGATCATCTTATCACAAGAGAAACACATTCAGAGGCTTAATGACCTTGTGCGAAGTCTTCAGCAGCAGTTGGTGCTATGTAGGGGCAATAACAAGACAGCAAATGGCACTGCAAACCATTTAACTGAACATGATATTGAGCTTCAGAGACAGCAGATCCTGGAGGACTAGGCTATGACCTCACAAGCCTCTGCTCAATGATTAATGGTCTGTCAAAGTTGTAAAAACCTCTAGTTCTCAGCTCACGTGTCACTATGAAGTTCCTTCTAGTATAAAAGTAAAAGGAATTTGTGTTATGTGAACTCTTCGTTTTTATGCTGGCTAACCTCATGGCGATTTAACATGAATTGAAATTTTAATTAGAGTAAGAACTTTGGTGATAATAATCTGATACCCTTGGAAAAGAAGTTATGGAAGTAAGAAACAAATGGCATATAGTTAGAACTTGGAGGAAATAAGTATGAAAGAAATTGATTGAAATAGAAAATTGTAAGCAGGCAGTCGTTCAATATATGAAACTCTGTGTGAATGTGCTTTTGTTTGTGTACGTGTGTTTGTCACAAAGCATCATTAGAAAGATGTGTTTGGCCTTTTCTTTTACCCACTTTTGTTGGCAAAAATATTTGGTCTTTGTCATGTGGTTCTGTAAGTGTTGTTACTTGAATTGTGTATCTTGGATGCTGGCCCTCCATATTGTAATGATTGAATTCTAGAAAAATGCTTTAAAAGAAAGCTTCATGTTCGATGTATGTCATTTTCATTTGTGAATGTTCAATAGCTATAAAATGTTAATTCTGGATTTGATTAATCTCTTGACATTTCTTTATTCTTTTTTAAACCTGTATTTAAATGAACCATTTCCTTACTATTTACATGAGTTATAAAGAGGATATTCTGCTATGTTTGAATGGCGGTTTGGGTAATACAGTCTTATTTCCTTGTGTGGTTATGCATAGTCAATTTCTTAGAATTGAAATGGAAGAATCATGATCCTCACAGAAGCACAATTTCTGGATTGTAATTAATGGAGTGCATGGTTACACATTTTGTTGTTTTTATCTGTAGATATTTTTTTAATAAACAAAACATATGCTCATGTCTAGATTTATTTTTTATTTTATAAATGGGAAAATCTATCTCTAGAATATTTATGGACTATGAATTGCAGGCCTGAAATGAGAAATCTTAGAAATTCCAGTACCATGTACTCACACCTCTATGAATAATTGCCAATGTTTCAGTAGTCTAATAAGTGCAGATATTTCTCTTTTGAGATAATTGCTATTGTTATTTTAAGTGAGAGAATTGCTGCCTTGTTACTGGCTTGGTATTGTTTGACATTTAGGGCCTGTTTGGTATGGGATATAGAAGTGGATAGAGTTAAATTAGTTCCACATAAAAAGTTAATCTCATTGAAATGATTGACTGTTCACATGGAATTATAACGAGATTAAGGTGGGATCTAATCCAATAAAATTTGTCCCACCCTCTCCTAAGACAGAAGTAATCCCATACCTCTGTGGATTAATTTTTTTTCATACCCATTCTACCTATGCAACAGCAGAGACCATTCACTGTCACGATCTTCTTCCTTCCTCTTCCTCCTTCACCTCCTCCTCTTCGCCCTTCTTCTTACTCCAGATCTGCACGAGACAGCAGATCCCTTCATCTCCTCCTTTTCTCCTCCATCTCTTCTGCCTTCTTCTTCTTCTAGATCTACACATCTGCACGAGGAGACAACGGATCTCCTCCTCCGTACCCCGCGCGGCAGCACTGGTAAAGCATGCTCAACCAGTCCATCACAAACCCAAAAAAAAAAAAAATTCAAGAGATTTGTCATAAAGTACTCTAAAAATAAACAAAGTTAGAGACAGCTCTGACAATCAAGGACTCATGAGCCACACCCATAATGTTTTAAGATATTTTTTTACCAATTTTCATCACACGCAACCCTCTACTAGAGAGTAAAAGTAGATTACAAAAATCTGATTAGTCACTTCAGAGAGTATTAAGGGAGAGAGTATTTTTATTGTTATTAATTATTAATTATTTTATTATAATTCTAAAGTCGCTTGTCTGAAAACATAGAACCGAAAACATATATATAAGATTTATGAAAAAAAAACATAGAACCGAAAACATATATATAAGATTTTGCAGTGGTATGCTTGTCCAAGATCCTTCACAGGGTAATGATGTGGATGCAATATTCAATCAAGCTAGGCAACTCGGAGCTGTAGAAGGGCCTATGGAGAATCTTCGTCCATCAAGCTCAAGAAACTTTACTGGAACTGGTAGATTACTCTCAGGAGAAACTGTACCAACTGCTCCTCAACAGCCTGAGCCTGTTATTCACAACATTGTTTTCTGGACCAATGTTTTCACTGTAAATGATGGCCCTCTAAGAAGGCTGGATGATCCTGAGAATGCACCTTTCCTAGAGGTAAAGCAATTTAGGTTTAAGCACATAGAAAGAAATAAGCTACATGAGAAACATAAGGTATTATGTTGGAGGTGCACGTCTTTCTAGCAGTGCAACTGCAGGCACTTACTTTTGCATTCTGCCTTCTTATCCTTCCCTGTTCTGATACAATCATCTTGCAGATTTTCTGTTTTACTTTAATGTTCCTCTTCCTCTTACTACTATCGGATGGTAACAGATAATTAAGGCATTAGGGATGAGTTCTATTTGTAAAATATTGTGACTCAATTGTACTATTTTGCTTACAATGCAGAGCATCAGAAAGTCAGAATGCTCCAAAAGAGCTTGAGCCTGCAGATAAAAGGTCCTCTGTACATGTCAATCTGATAAGGAGGAACCAGAATTGCCCTGTGAGTCCTCTCTCTCATGTCTAATTGCATTTAGTATTTTATGTAACCAGGCATTTTACTTGCTCAGTCTTATAAATAGTTATCTAGTGGATTCTGAAAAAGTATCCTAGTCAGTGTGTTATTTGGTCTATGTTTGAGGTTGTCTAGGAACTCTGCCATCACTCATTACATTTGTTTTTTTTGCAGGAACCAGAGCAGCAGCAGGTTTCAGGGAGTAGGAAGAACTCTTGGTAGCAGTAGTACTCCAGCAGCTCCTGAACCGGCTGTTACTTCCACTGCAACTAACACTGCTCCAATCCCTTCTATGGGCCTGGTCGTGGATGAAACATTACCATCAACCTCAATTCAGCTTAGGTTGGCTGATGGGACTCGTATGATAGCACACTTCAATTTCAATCATACTGTCAATGATATCCGTGATTTCATTGATGCATCTAGACCGGGGAACGCAAGGAATTATCAGCTGCTGATGATGGGATTCCCTCCTAACCCTCTTAATGAACCAACTCAAACTATAGACCAAATGGGCCTTGCCAATTCGGTTTGTTAAGGAAGCGGGCTGCCTAGCCAACTTTCTTAGACCCCACCTTTTTTTTGGGGTCAAAAAATAGGGGCCAAATTACAGGTTGCCTAACCTAAGGGCCAAAATAGGGGTTGCCTATTTTATGGGCCAAATTAGGGGTTGTCTAAAATCCACCAACCCATTTGATTTTGAAGCTTATATAAACCCTTTTGGCTCTCATTTGTAAAACACACCAAGATTAAAGTATTTAAAGAGAGCTTGAGAGAAAAACCCAAGAGAAAAATATATTAGGTGTGGGTTGTGAGTTGTGAGTGTTGTAAACACTTTATACATTTTCTCCCTTCAGTAAAAAACGATCTGCAACAGGTCCGGAGACGTAGGCACAATTGGCCGAACTCTGTTATCAAATTTTGTGTGTTATTTCTGCTCTTATTTCGCATTCTCACCAATATGGTTTTATAGGGAAATCTGCGTAATTTCCCAACAATTGGTATCAGAGCGTTT